>QBDW01003419.1:0-33158 GCA_003261595.1 Maconellicoccus hirsutus | reverse complement strand
CAAAGGCTGATACGTCGTCGTAATCAACGATACGCGTTCTATACGTGCGACGTTTCTAATGAATATTTTTTAAATTTTTTTCGTCTTTTTTTACGCGAAAATTTAAGCTCTCTTCGAGATGTATCTAAATAGTATAAAAAGAGAATTGTTGCATCTTTGAACTTCGAGAAATTCTTTTCTCAAAAGAGTTACTTTTTTTTTTGAATTTCATTTCGTTATTAGCACCGTTTTTTCCATCAAATAGGAAAAAAAATTCCCTAATGAAAGAATGAAATATCTTGATGAAAATATTAAATTTAGGATTCTTTGTAAACACGTTTAATTGTATTAAAGGAATAAAAGCGTTCTATGGTTTTCATTTTTTTATTTTTTGCCGTAAATTTACACGAAATTGAAAATTTTTCATTACATTACTTTACCGAGGCTATTCATTAATACTCTCTATCGTTTAAACTCTACTAATTCAATTCATTTAATTAAACTTTTTTTATCTCGTTATTCTTTTTAGCTTATTATTTCACTTCGTTAAGTTTCTTTGCGTTTTTTTAAATAGATTTTTCATCATTGTTTTATTTCCATTTTTTTAATGCCCTTAATCGAATTTTTTCTTGAGATAAATGTTCTTTAATGTTTAGGTGAGGTGGGCTTAATGAGAAGAGGAGTGTAGCTTCCTTCAGTTGAATTGTTTTCTTTTTAAAAATACATTCGTATATTTTGAAATATTTCCTCGAAAAAGTAACGATAGATTCTTCAGGCCTAGAAAACACACGAAGTAATGATTGAGATATCAGAAAAATTGAGCAATAAATTGCTGCCTTTTTTTTGGTTTTATGCCTGCATCAATATGGACATTTGATCATTAAGGTATATTGAAAAATAAGTCGTTTTTTTAGTTTGAAATTTTTAGGAGACGAGATAGACACCTGTAATGACCAATTTTAGGTCTTAATTCGATATCTATATTAATCTGTAATTTAATTTTTATTTTCTGAAGGATAAGCAACCAATCGTTTCGTATAGATTAATTTCACCAATTTTTAAATTAAATAAAAAATGAGACCTTTGAGTTGAAAATTTGAAGAATAAATTTATAATAGAATCTCAACTAAGTAGAAGGTAACTTGGGCATGTGGTACCGGGTGACCGATTGTTCGTGCCCCCTCCCCACTTCTCGAAAACTAATTTTAAAAAACTTAAGTTTACTGTTGATATTTAAAAAAATAGAATTAATTATTTTATTCATAAAATTGAAAATAACCTGAAATTGATAGGACAGAGTAACTTGTACCGGGTTGACTGTTTGTGCCTCCCCCCTCCTTTCCTAGGAAATAAATTACTTTTTTCTGGTTTTATCGTAAAAATGGCAGCAATGGCTAAAAAATGTTGAATTGTACATCATTTTCTTCAGTAAAAAATCAATTTGACTGTTATTTTCACATGTGGAACCAAAAAAAAATTCATTTTCTCAGGGGGGACCCGGCGCAAGTGATTGTGTCTAATCAATTTCGGGGTCTTTTCAATTTTTTGAATGAATAAATTTCATTTTTTTGATAAAAGTGGACTTGAGAGTTTTTTAAATTCGGTTTTTAGAAATTTGACTGGATTTTGAAATTGTATTAAAATAATTAAAATATTTTGTTTACTCAAGAAATCTGCAAATACATACTTCGTATCCAAATTGTGCTAAAAAAAATTGAAGAATAATGGTAACTTTTTCATTCGTTCAGCCAAAAAAACTTTAAATTGACAAACATTTTTTATAAAAAATTTCCACGTTATTTTTTTCATTTAAAAAATTTAATGATTTGGAAGCGCTCTAAAATTTTGTTTAATATTTCATCTTTTTACAATTTCGTTAAAAATTGCGATAATTTAAAAAAATTATTATCAATTAGCCTAGTCGTGAATTTTCAATTTACCGGCTTCTTATCAAAAATATCAAAACACTTTGATTTGGAGGCATTGAACGTGAAATTGCATAAGCCCGATGGCGAATAAAATTGAAAATTCAAAGGCGATTACGATAAAATTCCACTTACCACTAGATTCGTTGCCGGTTCTATCGTGTTTATGATCTTTTTTGGATTTGAGGCCGAGTATAGCGTCGATGGTGTGATGTTTAGGTGGCGTGTATTTCTGATGATCTGTCATGTTAGTGGTCGCGGCACAAATATCATTCGAGTTGTTGGGGGTGGACGGTCGTAAATTCAATCCGAACGCATTCACTGTGGCTCTATGCTGCCTTATGAACATTTCGAAATTCGCGAAACCTCTGGCCATAGGAGCCGACATATCGTCACTACTGTCCGTATCCATGGCTGGTGAATTACTGGTCGGCGTGCCGCATAAGGGACAGAATTACGCTGCCCGGCGTTTCTAAAATCGCGTGACTATTAACCCGCAACGGCGTATAGTTAAAACTTTTATTAATCACGATTACCGTTAAAAAAATATGTATAAAAGTAGAAACTTTGATTCGTAAAGCTTGTACGAGCTCTTCTAAACGATGGTAATTAGAAAAAACGAGAATTACGTCGGCACGATAGAGGCGCATACACACGTCACGACGAAGATTGAAAATCTTCTGGTCCAGAGATGTAAAGGCGGAGCTTGATGTATCCGCTGATAAGGAACGGACCAATAAAACCCGCCGTATTGTTGCTACTCTCCCCAAAACTGTCAATATGCCATCCTTATCGCGAACCTAACCAACCATACCGCGTTTACCGGATGGGTGACGCTTTATAATAAAAATATTATCGTAAGGCGACTTTGTTATAGTAATCCCTTCGTCTGTAAACCGCTACTAGATAAAGCGTTATTGTAGTATTTTGTAGTACAAGACTTCGGATAATGTTAGCGTTATTCTTTGACACACCTGTCCCTCTGCGAGTTTCCTCTTTCTGTCTTTTTCCAACACGTTTGCGTCGATATTTCTCTGTTTGAGTTCTCCATAATCCCTTCTTGTTATACCACTTATCATGTTATTAAATTGTTAATTTTTTATGCGACCCGTTGAACGCGATTTCTTTCCTATATTTTTTCAACACCTCGTTATATACTTCGCTTAACTTTTTTACGTCATAAGGACTTCGACATGATGTTTTAGCATTTATGTGTGGATTTTTTGCTCCTATGTGCCGCTACAGACTGGTAGGATGCCGTGTTTTCCAGCATGGCTGAACTCTTCAATGTGCATTTGGTGGAATTATGCGATTTTACAGCGGTGATTTTATGCGCTAAATGGAGTCGCATGCTGTAGGGATTTTCTAATACCTGAGCGCCCTGATTGGTGTTTGAGAAATTCATGGTAGAGTGTTTTTTTGGGTTTTGATACTCGTAAAAAGAGAACCCCTCTTTTTTGAAAAGTAAATCGTCTTGGTTCAGAGAATTTCACAATTGAATATTTTATTCCTTTTTTGAAAGTATAACACCCTTATGCGATTAAGTCTTGGAATCATAGACGACGAGTTTTCCTTCTTATTGACATGTAATATGTATAAAGTGATTTTAATAAGTTTTACGTAGAGCTGCTGAGCATGAAAATAGGCCCATGGGAAATGTTTTGAGCCCCTCATGTGCATGATACTTAAATTAACTGGAAAAAATTGGAGAAATTACTAATATTATTAAATAATTTGAAATTTCTCGGACCCTTCAAAAAAAACGTGCTTGGGGCAAAATGCCTTCTCTGTCCTCCTCTCGATGGCTCTATCCACATTTCTGGAAAATATTACATTTTGTTCGGGTACTATACAGCAGGGTAACTAACGGGTTGTGAAAGTGGTGAAAGTTGTGAAAAAGAAGAAAATTTTGTCAAAAAGTAGTGCAAGAATATAAAAACTCGAAAAGAGGAAATCTTTTTGAAAAAATTATCCAAAAATTGTTCATTCCGATAAATAACTGCTGGCAATTTTTTATGAATTGCTAACATTGTCGGAATATACATATGACGTCATACATATTTTAATTATAAGTATACAACGCGTTTAATTTTTTATAATTTTTAAGTAATTTTTTAGCATAAATTTTCTTTTAATCTAAAATTTGACATTTTTGAAGGGAGGGGGGGTGTTGAAATTGAGTTTTTGATAATTTGGTAAAAAAGTAGTGATTTAAAAGAGAAATATCCATTAAATACCCTGATAGATTTAAGTAAAAAGGACCTCAAGGGACCTTAAGGCACCTTCTGAAGTTATCACAACAAATTGTTTTTTTTTTATCTAAAATAAAACGATGAAGAGAAAATTTACTCGTGTTTGTTTCTGTGGATATCTTGGAATGTTGCTTTAGGGTGGTTCTGATTTTAACCGAATTTCTTTTAATACGCCTAAAGGTGTTTTTTTAAAAGGTTTTATTTTGAAATTTTTATAGAAATTCAGGTTTGAAAGAGAAGGGAGTTGGAAATTACCCTAATTTGATAACTTGAGATATTTATCGAAATTTTCCCCAAGAACTTGTAGCACATGATAAGGTTTTCGCTGGGAGGAGGGAGTGGGCCATTTTCTCTCTAAAGCTTCATTGGACCTGATAATTAACAATACTTTCTTCGATTTTGAGGTCGGAAGATTGAACTAGACAATGATAATTATTTTTGTGTTGATTTTTTTCGTTAAATTAAAATTATTGTATTTCTTACATTTTTATCGTTTGTAGGCTATTTCTTCATATAAATGTTTTTTTTTTTAATTTTTTTTTATTTGATATTTAACATCACAAGTTTATTATAAGTTTTGTTCGAGTCTCTTAAAATTTTTATTTAGATGAATTTAATATTTCGTTTGTAATAATTTTAATGTTAATTTTTAATATAATTTTTTTATGATTTAATTTATTTGAAAAGTTTATTTTTTAATTATTTAATTTTTATATTTGTTTTAATTATAAATATTTTAATATTAAATTCATCGGTAAGTATTTCGTTCCCCCTTTCAAAAAAAGTTAATAAATTTTTAAAAAATGCTCATTTTTTCCTTGCTTTACTTCCCTCCTCCCTCAACAAAATCCTGCCTACGTCACTAGCACATGATGTCCAAATCATATTCCCATCAAGCTGAATTTTCCAGAGTCGCTTAAAATTTTAATCATCATTTGTTCTCTGTGTGCTCCTCCTTATAAACCAATTTTTATTTAATGCTGAACCGGTTTAATCTACAGAGATCTCGTTGGGAATGAAAATGGAGTAAAATAACAGCAAAGATTACTTTTCAAAAATTAATTTTTTCATTTGATTGAAAAATAAGATCATCTGAAATGGTTCCAACTATTGGTAGCCCCTTGTCCCCTCATCGTTGTAAAAATTTCCAAATTGTTATGCCTCATCCTTTCCACCTTTCCAAAAAGTTCCAAAAAATTAAAACAGGTGCTCAGAATTACGCTAGTATGTTAAACGAGATGAAAATTCTTTGAGATATGATAGTACCTGCCTACCCACACTTGATGTTGGAATACATGTATCTTCAAAATGAGTAAAGCGTAGACGAGATTTCAAAGTCCCATCTCTTAATTAATTTTCATCTTGTTTTCACTAAGTAGTTATATCATTATATAATTCATAGTAAAATTACCTACATAAATTGTTAATTAGTTGATTACTGAATTGTGTTCTATTAAGGCGTTTCTTTTTTTCAGATTTGGATCTTTTTTTTTTTTGAAAAATGATGAAGCGCCTAGTTCAAACCAAATCATTATTTTCTGTTTGAAATTCAATGATATATATCTTCGTGTTATTCCGTTGGTAAGTCGAAAAGAGTCTTTTTATTAAATAGAATGCCAATTTTCATAGAATATATGCTCTTTTTCGTATGAAAATCAACTTTACAACTTTGATCTAAACCAACCCGATTTTAATTATTACTAAGTATATTAATTTTGTAACGTCGATTGTACATGGCGTCGTATCGTGTAAGGATGCAAGTGAAAAATTTTTCTACACTTACCTACCTATTTATAGCGAACGAAAAGGATAAAATATAGGCGTGTTTCTTTACTAAAATCAAGTTTAGGTCGGAGAAACTTTAACAGAAATGTCATTTGCAAAGGATCAACGTAACGTTGAAAAAGCATTGTGTGCGTACCCCGCTGCGCTTTGTGCTGCTAGCGTATTCTAATCAAAGGCAAACGTCGAGTATCAAAAGTGGTTTATGTAATTTGCAATATCATGCAGACTGTGTATGTATATAAACTATGGCTTGTTCTTTTTTAAATGCTATTAAAAGCTTAGTCAAACGGAATTATGAAAAATTCTATAAATTTTCAAAATAACTTTGTATTTTGATATGAGCTGGTTTTTTTAATTGTGTAAATGACAAAGTTAATTATTTCAATTATATTAGAGTTATTTATCTTGTCGGTTGTAAAGTTAGCTTGAGCGTTTTCTTGTGGTTCTACGACGATCGCGTGCTCTGTGCGATGAAAACTTGGCTACGACGAAAAAGCAATTACATTCGTATTAAAATAGCCGAGATTGAAAATTGCTCTCCTTTAAACATCAAACATTCAAGTAGACTAGTTACATGTGACTAATTTAAATGTAATACGACGACCATACGTTGTAACTCACAATAGGAATATCACAGCTGGATATTTTTCAAGTAAAAACCCTTTTGGAAGTTTCACGTTAATCGGCTCATTGTACTGGTTCGCTATGAAAATCATAATTCGAGTTTCCTATTATAATTTCATATTTTCCTTCGTTTATGAGAAGCATCGAGACAAAAATTACATGCACGAGAAGGAGATCTTAATATAAAAGAGCAAAAGAGAGAAATCCCAACATCTCTTTTGATGAAATTCACGCATCATCTTCGATAACTCAATCTTACAATTGTTTTCACATTTTTATAACGTTTATAAACTATATTTCCATTTTACTTTCATCGTTATATACGCGATAAAAGGAGAAAAAATCAATTCGCAAGTTTTCGTGTTATTTTGAAACAAATAGAAAAACTGGGGTGCACGAAAATCAAATTAGATACCCGAACGACAGTTTTTTGTATATACAAAAATGAGAATCGTTTAGCTTTCTTGATAACTCAGGAAAAACCCATCTGTCAAATTAAGTTCTTATTCAAAGTCGACCCGGAAAATGCTTAATATCATTTTGGCGTTATTATTTTTATTTGCAGTTAATGATGTATCCGTTAGTGTAAGAGAGGAATACGCCCGTTAGCGCAGCATTGTATAAACGTGTAACTAAACGATCCCGCGGCGTTTTAAAGGGTGGTCAAGGGTGAGGGAAACGCGATTCAATTTGGAGCTCATTTCGAGGACCCAAATGGCAAATATATTGTTCCCCTAATCGTGTATTAAATAATAATTCTATTTTTTCAAAACATTACTTCGGGGGTAAGTAAAATTGTTTTTTCGCTCTTAATCTAGTTTCCTCTTATTCTTCTTACTTTTTTTTTGTAGCCCGTGCTTTTTCATATAATTCGATATCGCCAACTTGTACGGCGTTAAATGATATTTTTATGACTCGAGTAACCTGTAAGAATATAGATGAAGTTGATTTTTTGCGCTTCTTTGTAAAAGTTACCTTAGAAAAGGTTGAAAGGGATGAGGAGTTTTTTGCTGATGGAATATATTTAATTCTACGAGGTTTTGATTGATGCTTATTGAGATGAAAATTGAGAGTTCTCATTCGTGTTTTTTTTATTCACGGTGTTTAAGCGAAAGAGGTTTTTTGGGTACGTGTTATTCGATTTATGTAATCAAAGTCGGATTGTAGGGTTTAAGAGTTCAAATTGAAGGGAAAAATTTTTAACGATTTTTACCGTTGAATGTGATAAGGAAATTTCAACGGATCTCCTATCCTTTCCTGTGCTGATATCATGTTTAAAATGCATTTTGACGAGTACCTTTTTCATTTACAATTTTATAATGTTCCAAATTCTGCTGCGAAGTAAAACTGGTATTTTATTCGATATCAAGTACCGGGTAACCGACTGATTGTGCGCTCTCCCTTCCGCCCGCAAAATAATCTGCCTGGTTGAAATGACTCGAATGACTTGAGTTAGACGTAGGAATCGATCAAAATTTGTTTAAATTTTTTAAAATTGCACAAAACTGTCAAAGTGTAGTTAAATTGGTTCAAAATTGTCTAATATTTGCTCAAAATTGCACAAAAGCTGTTAGAACGTTGTAAAAATAATTTAGAATCGATCATAATTTGTTTAAAATTGTATGAAAACAGTTGAAATGTGGCTAAAATAGTTTAAAATTGACCCACGTTTGTTTAAAATTCTTAAAAATTGTACGAAATCGTCAAAATATTGCTAAGATTGCTTAAAATTGTTCAATATTTGCTCATTTTGATCAATTCTAAACGATTTTAACAGTTTTTATTCAACTTTAAAGAAATTTGGCCGATTTTAAATAATTTTAACATTCCTTTGACAATTTTGCGTTATTTCATGCAATTTCAAACAAATTTTGGTCAATTATTTATAAAGAATGGTAACAAAAACGTTGTTCATGCCATTTTGAGCAAATATTGAAAGATTTTAAACAATTTTTCATGATTTTATGCATTTTTTAACAAATTTTTGCCGGTTTTAAAATAATTTCAATAGCTTTTATGCAACTTTAAACAATCTTTGATTAATTTTAAACCATTTTAACAACATTTCGCTAGTTTTTTGTAATTTTAAGGAGTTTTAAAAAAACTGGTCAATTTGAATCCATTTTAGCCACGTTTGAACAGTTTTTATATAATTTTAAACAAATTTCGGTCAATTTTGAACAATTTCGGCAATGTTCTGCAACTTTATGCATTTTTAAACAAATTTTGAAAATTTCCAAACAATTTTAACAACATTTGAACGGTTTTTATGCAATTTTAAACACTTTTTGGCAATTTGGTACGATTTAAAAAAAAAATTGGTCGATTTTAAACAACTTTAACAACATTTTAACAGTTCTTATGCAATTTTAAACAAAGTGTGAGCGATTTTGAACTATACTAACAACATTTTGACAATTTTGTGTAATTTTAAACAATTTTAATCAATTTAAACGAAATTTTGGCAATTTTCAAAATTTTTAAGCGAATTTTTCATCAAATTTCAGCTACGTTTACAAATTTAACTCAATTTCGAGCAAAGTTATTGTGATTTTAATGAATTTCCAAAGATGGTAGATGAGTTGAGCGAAGTTTTTGAAAAGTAATAATAAATCGTTATCCATGATCTGGGATCGAGGTGGGGATGATCATCAAAAAGCGTTCGAGGTAAGCAAAAAGTGACCATGTCCAAGGCAGCAAAAGCCCGTAACATGCCTTTGCGCTAATGTTTCCAAATTAGCTAACATTTGAAACAAACTAGCCGTCATTTCAGTTCAAAAAGGATAAAAAACAGCGTTAATATTAATTTTATAAACGATGACATTTCCAATTCAGCTCGGATCAACGTATTAGGTATATTTCCTCAAATCGATAATACGCTTTCAACGAAACCCAAACGAAGAAATTAATACCTCGGAGTTTTCCATTTGACGCATCAATGTCACATTTTATACGAATTTTAACCTGTACAAGCATGTCACGACATTTCCGAACCCAGGTAGGTGAAAATCCTCGTAAAATAAAAATGATTTCATCACTTGCTCGGTTGGTAATACCAATAAAAAGATTGTAATTTGTTTTGTGTTTGTTATACATTATAGACTCAATTATACCTTTATACGCTTCGTGAAACCAACTAATAAAAATAATTTTGCGCGAGTAATAAGAAAAGAAAACTAAAAAGGAATCGATAATTCGTAATTACAGTAGAAAAATGGCAAAACCTCCTGCTACTTTTACGGTTCGACAAAACACTATCGTATAATATGAATTTATATCTAATAATTTCTTACATGACGAAACTTCCAACAGGCCATCTGAGCCAACAACCCTTATTAGTCGTTAAATGCTCATTTTGCGAGTATTTCACGAATAATTGATTTTAAAACTTACCAGTTAATGTGCACAGTTTGAGTAATGATAAAAAAGCAGCTATCAACCATCAACTCGCGTATTGATAGAGATTTAAATGATTGTAATTTCATTATTACTCTTTAGTCAACATGTAACGTTCGTTTTAGGGAGTGATCGAGATTTTAATCTGATATCCCGCAGGTATAATTAATACTTTTTTTTAATATACTTTGCTTATTTTTTGACGCGAGGTCGAGATGCTAAAGTAGTACATTTTGTGCTCGAATTATTCGAAAGCCGTGTACGCGTCAGAAGAAAATTTGCGATTTGTTGTCATAGTAAATTATATGCTTTGGGAAGCCGAACGTTGAATAAGATGGTCAGTCTGAGTGTAGTAAATAAAAACAAGATTATCCGGCTCTTACCGGCCACTAAATCCTTTGAAATTATACAAAAAAGATTCCGTTTATTGTGATACGAAAAAGGGCAAATATTCGTACAATGCATACAACCTAGGTACCGTTAAATAAACATCAGTTTATCATTATAAATAAATTTCGACTCGGAATCTTCTCCAAACAGCACGAATCCTTTACTTTTGAGAAATGAACAACGAACGTTAGCCCGATGAAAGTACACAGTGCAAAAATTATCGATTGTTGTAAAAGGTCGGCTTTTGAATTACCTCTATCAAAAGAAGGATCTAAAGCGTGCACGTTTCATCTTGGAAAGCAATAAAAAGAAATATTTTCAATTGATGCGAATACCGTAGTTACTGCTCGACAAATGGTGATCGTTATCCTATAGGTGCACATAGTTTATCAAACCCTGCCGCGCGAATATAGGTGCGGAAAGTAAGTAAATATATCAATGTATTAAAAATAAACTGTCTCTGTTACCCCAACAATAACAACTATTCGTGAAAAAATAAACAAATTTACACGCGAACGAGCGGATAGAACAAATCAAATTGACGTTGTCACCCCTTTTCTAATGGATGGGTCCTTTTTTCGAGTGTTTCAAATAATACCGGATAATGTCCTCGACCGGTGAGCAGCTGTCTTCGACGAATAATGCTTTAATTTCGGATGACATTTCTGGAGCATCTTCTTCGTTTGTGTAATTAAATTTCAAAACGCATCTGATAAGATGAGATTACGCTAAGTGATTTTAAGGTTTATATCGATAACTTGAACCCGCGTGTAGCGTTCGAACTTAACCGTATTTTAAACGTTGTGAAACGACGCTTTTCGGTATCGAATTCACGAGCAGATTGAACACCTTGGAAAAGGAGCTGAAAACAATCGAGTTGTATTTAGTGAGACGGAGTATTTTAGGTTTTAGTAATTTTTAAAGTCCGCGACACTGAGTCGTTTTCATGTCGCTTTGCATCCGCCTCCTTGGAAGCATCGTCGTTCAGCATTTCTGACATTCAAAATCATAACATGTCGTCGTGATAGCAATGTGACATACCACTGTGACATGTCATCATAACGAGTCACTAAACATGTCATAATGGCGTGTCACGTCGCCACAACAACGATGTGTCATCGTAACATGTCATTGTGATATGTTGTAATATCGGGGTATCTGACAGATTTTTTTTCAAAAATCTCTTGAATCCAAAACCATTGCATATCGCTATGACATGTCACCATGATGAGTCACCATTGTCCATAACCTATCTTTATGACATGTCACCGTGTCACCATAATATGATCAGAACTTCTAACATCCTGGCATATCACTTGTCAACGACATGTCATCACGACATGCTACTACGACATGATCACTTGTCACTTGTGACGTCATAACATTCAGTTTTGACATGTTATAGTATCAGGGTATCTAACGAATTTTTTTTTTGAAAAATCACTTTTTACAATTTTTTTAAATCTCTTGAATCGAAAACCATGACATGTCATCGTAACGAGTCACCGTAACCAGTCATCATGACATGTCACTATGACCTGTTACTATAACGCGCCACCATAACATGATCATGACTCCTAATTTCCTGGCATATCACTACAACAATGACACGTCATCACGACATATGACTATGACATGATCACTTGTCACTTGTCATCATAACATGTTATTTTGGCATGTCATAGTGTCAGGATACCTAACGAATATTTTTTTTTGAAAAATCACTTTTTACAATTTTTTAAATCTCTTGAATTCAAAACCATGACATGTCATCGTAACGAATCACCGTAACCTGTCATCATGACATGTCACCATGACCTGTTACCATGACGCGTCACCATAACATGATCATGACTCATGAAACAATGACATGTGATCATGATATGATCACGTCACTTGTGACAACGACATCATGACGTGTCATCACAACATGTTATTTTGACATTTTATGAGTATGATATCGAGGTACCACACGATTTTTTTTTGGAAAATCACTTCTTTTTGATTACCTTTTTACTAAATTTTTATAAACCTCTCAACTTCACCATGCCCTTTCCTCTTCAACGAGGTCAAAAATTTCATAATTTTAGAGTTTGTGTTCCATAGCGAAGATATGAAAATGTCAATAATTGTAGAAACATTTTTTAGAGCAATTTTTTTAGCGTCTCTAATATAAATTATTGAGTTGGCTGTAACATGTAAATAAAAATCATAATCTTCTGAAATTCTGATTAGGGACTCCTCCACCTACTCTTCATTTTTATTCACTGGTTTCTGATAGCCTCATTACGTGTTCCATCGACACGTGTCATATATTTGATTGTAGGCTTTAGCGAGATGAATAAGAAAATTTGATAATTTCGAATAAAGTCAACGCGCTTAATTTCTAAGAATTAAGGAGGGGAAGGGGGTGAACTGAAAATCAAAAAAAATTGTTACATATAATTACTCCTGCGATAAGATTTCTTTAAATAGCTCGAACTCGGTTACTTCAACAGAACCGATAATTACCTCCAGCTAAAGCATTTAAACGCTGTAAAAAAAATTAGTAACTAATACGTCACTAGTGACGTCTCACAATGGCGCAAATTTCGCCTTACAGCGCGACACAAATACACGAGCACCTGGTAAACAAACACAAAGGTGGTAGGTGTGTTTAATACGAAATAATTGCGATCTAACTACGAGGGGGAAATTACATCGTTACTGGGTTCCTTAGATGAAATAGCTTTTCTGTGTAATGTGTATATTTGTAACATTGTTGTCAATTGTTTAGTTTTGTCATTGTTGAACCGCAATATCGCGTAGAGATCGGCTACAGAAGTTTCGAATTGCCAGTTTCCGGTTGTTTGCAAATAGTATAATTTTCACGGCGGGTTGTCTAATTTTGCTTTCGGAAAATATCCTGTTTTACGCGGTTTAGCGTATTTGAAAATGATGAAGCTTTTGAAGGAAAACGAGTAGGATGGATTTTGCGTCGAGTACAACGAGGCGATTAGAAGTGTTGAATTTGATAGTTGGCGTTTTATCGATAATCGCGAAAAACGAGGTTGAAGGAAAAAACTTGATTCAATTACGCGATAACAGAGAAATATGTTTTTACGTGGCCGATACTATTTCATAAAGCAACCGGCTGTGTTTATAATAAGCAAATAAGTAGCATTCTCCATTCTTCGGGAATATCTTTGGAGAAAAACACAATACGTTTTCTTCTTGTCGCATAATGAAAAGGCGACCAAGTATCCGAAATGGCGTGGAGCCTTATTTTCGGTCATGCATAAAGGAAATTCCGCCTTTGTAGCGAAACCGCATAACAAAAGTACGATCGTGAGAGATTACAAATAACAACATATAATGTCCCACTCGACCTGCATCATCACAGTGTAGCGCCTGTATTGTGATCCTTGTCTGTGTTTTATTATAATACCGGAACCTTTTTTTTTCTGGTTTTTAACCAAAATTCGAATACGATTTGAGGTGAATGGAGATTCGCTAATGGATTACCTTATTTTGTACTTAGTGCGCTTCATTGCCTTTACGTAATGCTGACATAATGAAATGTATAAAACATTTTTACGTCGTTTGTCCGCGATTTTTACACTCAAATTGGGCTATTTATACGGTGTTATACCTCTGTATATTCGTATACAAAGTTCACGTTTGAGGAGTGACGACTGTACACGTGAGTGCTTCGAGTGACCCCAGAAGTACTTGTCGATGTGACGTCGTATAAACACTACACACCTTGAACGATTAAATAAGTAAAGATGTTTGCTTAATGGTGTCCATTGTAAGAATCTCCTTTTTTTTTTCGTATCTTTCAAGTGTGTCGCGATATAAGTGGGTTCTTTGGTGTTAGAATTCTGAAAATTTTGGTCAAGAAATTTAAAATCATTTGATGATGTGGTAATGGAAAAATAATGGAATAATTTTCAGCATAAATCGAATTATTTGTAACAAATTTTTTAGATTTAGATTTTTTAGTTGACTTCAATTTATGGTAAATTTTTGAAAACTATAATTTTCCAAAAAAAAAACGTAAATTTTAAAAACACAATGGAAGTTCTGAGAAGAGTTTACTTATCAAAAATTAAAAATTTAATTTTTCTCGGTACATATTTAATTTCTGTGTTCTTTTGAGTTTTTTGATACGAAAACAAATTTTCAAGTTAATTCTTGCGTTCTTTTGGCCAGTTTTCTTGTATTTTTTGAATATTTACAAAATTTTTGCTTCACTAGAAAAACCATTATATTCTGGAAAAAATCAGAAGTTCGCTGAAAGTTTGAGAACTTGAAAAGTGCTTAAAAATGATACGCCTTCATCTAAGTACCACACTACAACTCAGTGGCGGCTCGTGGTGACTGAGGGTGGAAGGGCTCTTCGCGGGTGATTCATTAAAAAAAATATTTTTTTAATTTTTACCATTTATTATGTTATATTATAAAACCTACTACATTAGAAATTAAGGCGCCAGGATTCTATCTGGAAGTTATTAATATCGGGAGGGGTATCAATCAGAGTTACGTTGGTTATGCAAAATCGTAACGCGGACTCAGCGTAGCAGAGTCCACGTATGCATGTATTTATGTATAATGCGCATGCGCATGCCACAAGTTACGTTCGAAATGCTGGAATGAAACGCGGACTCAGCAGCGTTGAGTCCCAGCATGTGTGAACGGTGAATCCAAATACTCGAATCGCTCGCTTTAGCGTTCGTGTTCGTACTAGTTCGTGGCACGTTCGGAATTATTGAACGCCGACGCGTGTTAGTCTCACAGGGACTCAGCGGTTGAGAGTCCGAACTTTTTACAGATATATGGTTTATTGATTCATATTGCCGAAAAGTTGAAAATTAAAAAAAAATTGATTTCCGTCTGAACTCTAGGGAGGGCGGCGCCCCAGAGCCCTCGCCCACGAGCCGCCACTGCTACAACTATGTTTTGGAGGTTGTCTAGATCAAACGATCTGTTCCTAAAAATGAACAATGTTTCCGATATAAAATAAATTTAATTACTTCTAAAATTGTATGGACCAGAAGAAAAATCCATTAGCAAAGAATTTATGCATAACCAATTCAAAATGAATTTAGGTATTTTTATTTCGAGACATCGAAATCCGAATTTTTCTAAAATTTCATCTCTATTGTTTTCTTACGTTGGAGCTTAAGTTCCCATTTTCCTACTCTCCTCCCTTTTCCTCTTATTATTATTCAACGAGAAATTAATGCTTCAAAAATGAATCCATCGATTTGAATTTCACAATGAAAATTGAAACTTCAAGGTCAAAAAGTATAGTTCAAATTAAAATATCAAAATTGGAATTGAAATATCCAAATTGAAATATTGAAACAAATATATCAAAAGTGAAATAGTTCACATTGTTTAAAGCCCTAAAAATGTCTCAAATTTCTGTCTTGAAAATTCTCTTATTTCAATCGGAAAAATGATCATTTCCTTCCAATTTTTCAAGTCGAGTAACAAAATTTTTGAATTTTTGTGATTTTTTCTAAAGTTTTCATCATTTTTTTAAAGATTTTAAAATTTTGATAAAATTTAACAAATTACTAATTTTTTAATTTTAATAAAAATTGAGGCATTGCCTCATAATTTTTCATGAAGTTGATTTATAAAATTTTTCATTTTTTGTAATGAGACAAGCTTGCTTTACATGAGTGTGTATCCAATTTTCATGAATTTTCTATATTTTTTTCATAAAATTAATCATTTTTTTTCTAGGAATAATGAGTTTGATATTTGCACGTCTTGGCTGTGTCATATAAAATCGAAAATTGTCCCGAAATTGCGTTTCAAAACAGGTCATTGTCGCTGTGGAGTGTCATAGTCGCTAATGAGTGACATGTGATCATGTCATGATTATATGATGATAATACATTATTGTCGTAGTGCTATGTCATGATCATGCCATGGTGACTATTACGATGAAATGTCATGACGACACGCTACGATGACAGGTCATGGCAACTCGTCATGATGACGAGTTGTCATGAAGTGACTATTACATGACATCACAAACGCCACCATGACACGATCTAATTTCACTCATGGCATGCTCTTCTGACGAAATCACTGATCTCTATTAATTCTCGATGTATTCTTCAACTTTTCGCGAAGATGAAAATTTTTCATGGATTTTTCAGTTCTAAGCGATGGATTTTAATAAACTTCACAATATGGATCTTTTCAAAGTATAGTACGAGTAGATTATTCTTTGAAGTTAAGATTTGATATAAAATTTAAAGGATTTGAAATCACGTTTGAAACCCCTACGTTTTTAATTGCAAGATCGCGTGCTGTTTTGTAATTTGATACGACACACAACAATGTCTCCAGTTTGAATTCGATTCAAATTGCAATAAATTCTCCTAATTTACTTATTTTTTTATTCGCAACGGAATTCGTACACCACCGTCTCAATTAAATGGTACATTTTCGCATTAAAGGTTTGATTAACTGCTCATGTAACTTTATCTTTTATCCATCAGTTAGGTAAGGTTCATATTTGATCTCTGTTCCGTCGAGCAGATCACAGCCTTATAATACCGCATAAGAATGAAATCTAAGGATTCGATCTACGGATTGTTAGCAGATCATTGAAGCGAACACGTGTTACTTGTAATATACCTATACTTATCGTTACATTATTCGAAACATTTATCAAGATTTGTGCATGCTAAAAGTTTTTCTTTTCATCGGTTCACTTCTCGTATTTCTTTTATGTTCTTTTTTGCGAGTTAATTCGGCCGAATCATTATAATGCATGAATTTCATAAAAGGGAAAAAAATCATCAATTTCTTAATCGATTAGTTCGGTACTTGAACAGTTTTTTAGAGCGGTTTGATGCTCATTCGAGTAAAAATAATAATACCTCGAGGAATGAGAAAATTCTTATAATCAGTCGCCATTTATGTCAGTAACCGAAGATAGGTCTTTGATTTTTTAGACGGTATTCGAGGACAAAGGCTAATTTAAAAATTTTCGATAGCAAATTGCTTAATTTGGTTATTTTAGCTCGGCGAAATTACCAACTTTATAAAATAATTTCGAGTAGAAGTTTTATTTCTTCTCTTGGTAATTATGTTTTTACGTAAATTAATTCATTGTTTTCGAACATTACTTTAATCAAGTTTACGAAAGTACTCGACGAGGTATTTTAATTAATTTTTAACTAGAGCTCAGAAAAGAACTTTGCCGACGTTTCCCTTTATAATAATAATCGTTTTAAAGTTAATTTTTGCGCCTTGAATTTTCTTTCATCGAGCCTATTACCACGAAAATGGCCCTTCAAAATGAAGAAATTAGTAAACGTAATTGTTACACGTTTGAGGAACTTTTCTTCATAATTCAGATGACGTGATTAAATATATAAATAGGTTGTTTTTTCGACAAATGGTCGTGTTTTGTAGCTTAAAAGATTTAGCTCATTATTTAAGCCCCCCGCGAAGTGTGTAAAAATGGGTTATACGATACTTTGGTTAGCGTGTATGGTTTATTGTACTAGATATATGTACAAGTGACGTCACACGTGATTGAATCACTTCAACTAACACGTTTTGCATATTCGCCCGTCTTAAATGAAGGGTTGAAGTGTGAAAAATTTGTTAAAAATTCAGGGGTCGTTAATTCCGTCGGAGAGAAATTTTAAACTAGTTATTTGACCATAGATACACGAGGATATTTTTATTCATGTGTAATCTCATCATTAAGTGTTGCGCTACGACTATACGTGGATGTATATGAAAACTTAGGTGTTCAGTGAACCGTTGTATTTCACAACAATAATAATCACCATAGCCAATCGTTCTTTTTTTTCTGAGCATCACTAGTAATAAAATGTAACAGTTTTCTCCCCTTTTTCCTGCTCTTATTTTTTCGCAACTACGAACAAAGAACGTTGGATACATATAAAAGAGGGATTTTTTCAATAGTCCCGCTCTCCCTAATAGTCCGCTAACCACAACGCAAAAGTTCGATTTTTCTAGCGTTAGACACTTCATTATTATCGCTTTAACGTAAATCAAATTTGAATAACTTTTGACAACGTCGTTTATCCAGGGTTTACATTAATTCGCCCGGACTACCCTGAAACGCTCGGCAAAAAAATAAATTAATTTGCTTCTCAAATCAACGCCAAGTTTCGAAAAACTTTTTCCGTCGGAGAAAAAAAAAAGGTTAATGCGTTATTATCTTAATCGAAAAATTCAATTTTCTGACAATCAACGAAAATTGAAAAAGTCGCTCGTTGAAAAGTTATACTTGGGATGGAAAATAATGGACGAAAGATCGTAGTTGATTGTTGCCGTTTTTAATTTTCGTGTTTTCGCCGGATCGGCGAAGTTTCGGATTTAATTACACGCGGATAAGGTATTGTAAAAATTGTATCGAGTGTTAATTATGTGTTTCGAGTTTATTGTAAATTATTGAAAGTTCGTAATTTATAAGAAATTGTGAAATTAAGTGTAATCTACAAAAAGAACTTTCGGGAGCGAAAATTGGCCCAGGGTAGATGTTTTGAGTCCCCTCGTTGATCGGTACGTGGTACTTATTAATTGAAAAAATCCGGTAAAACTACCTTTATATTTTATTAAATAACTTGAAAATTTCCATGTCCTTTCAAGAAAGCCGGGTTCGAGGCAAAGTGTCCCCTTGCCCCCCTTTCCGACAGCTTTACTCGATATTAAATTTAAACGAGGGTTGCATTTTTGGAAAAAGCATTTGAAAGAAAACAACAAAAATTTCTGCTGACCATGTTTTCTTTTCAATTTTGAGCGAATTTTCGAAAATTAAAAATACTAAAATAAGCTTATTTTGAAGTAAAATTTGAAAGGAAAAACGTCCCTGTTGACCCTTCCCCCTTCTCGACAGGTTTACTCGATATTAAATTTAAATGAGATTGAGATTTTTTGAAAAAGCATGTTGAAAGAATAGTAGCAAAAATTTCAGCCATGTTTTCTTTTCAATTTTTAGCGAATTTTCGAAAATTAAGAATATCGAAATGGGCTAATTTTGAAGTAAAACTTGAACTTCTCTTTTTTTTCTAACAATTTAAACTCCTCTTATCTAAATTTTGCATGTTGATACACAATTTTCGAAAAATTCAAGCCAGCTGCGGTCAGAGTTGGTCTGCTGGTATTTTACAGAATTGTTAAATTTGACTGAAGTTATCAAAAATAAGCGAAAATGAAGTTTTCAACGGTTTCTGTAGCATTTTGAAAATCCTAGAACTGAAAATTGCGCTGGAGCCTCCAGAGTGGTTTGGAAATGCTGCATTTAGATTCGAGAAATTAAAAATAAGTAGGAAAACAGGAAATTTCAACTTATTTACTTGTACTTACTTTTTTTGCTTCTTTTTAAAATTGAGCTTAATTTGATATTTTTGATTTCCAAAAATTCGCTAAAAATTGAAAAGAGAACGTGGCCTGCTGAAATGTTTGTTACTGAAAGTCACGCTGGAACCTGCAGAATGGTTGAAAAACACGATATTTAAATTTAAATTCGGAAGGTTCAAAGCAATGTGATAATATATTTTACGCAGTTTTAAATCTTTTCCTTAAAACGAGCTTGATTTTATTTTGGAAATTTCCATATTTTCCATTTTCAGAAAATAATAAAACGAAAATGGTTCGAATAGAGAAACTGATGACGAAATAAATGATGATAATTTGAGCTGTCGCGATATTCGCAGGCTCATACTTGATTCGCCTTTTAAAATTTCATCATTCGATGAAATCCATAGATTTTAAGAAATTCAATTACTCGCACACTCTAATAAAATGGTTTCTGTAAACACACCTGCTACTGGTGACGAAAGAAAATTGAAAATCTGAAAATTAATTATTTCTCTAACGAATTCGCTAACAATGTTGGGCCGTTGTGCGATGCTCAGGTTTAGTAAAAAAGGAAATGATAATTATTACAGAAATAACTTATGCCTTTTGTACGATGAGAAATCATTTTGTAAATTACGCCGTAATAAAATTGAAAATGTATTTCATTTCATAATTGCTTTCTTTATGGAATCTTAATGAAAAGTATTTCAGCTTATAAGAATTTAGCGAAGTTATAAATTAGCGAGCTTTTCCCAAGTTGAATTTTAAAGTGGTACTAAAAGTTTTTGATATTTTATACGTCGATTTGACCAGTCATGGAATTTTCGAGTCATTGAGCGATTCGCAAATTATATTGAAGAGGTGATGAAATAATCCTGTTGATAATGTGGCGCCATCATTTGTAGAGTTGAAAAGCAAGATTTCCAGTTACTATATACAGTACAATTTCGTTTCGAAGTGTTACTCTGAAGTATCTACAGAGAGAGTTCATGATTGAAGATGGGATTCCTGGTTCAGTAGTGGATTCTATTCAATGCAGGAGAAACTATTGGTCTTTTGTAGTTTGTGCAAGTCGAATGTAGATAGCTCTTTTGACTTGGGTGATGTATTTTCGGTATTGCGACGTTTAAAAAAGGGGTGCTACATGAAAGGGTACGTTCTATGTAAGTTAAGGATTAGAGAATACAGAAAAGATATGAAACATTATGCAGTCTTGATTAAATCTTTTAATTATAAATCAATGATAAATTGAATAGCAAAGTTGGCAAAAGCTGAAAGGGTAAAAAATAAGCTTAAAAAAATGTATGTAATAAATACATAAAAATTGATCATTTCTAAGGAATCCAATTCCTTTTATTTTTTATTTAAGAAGAGTAAAATTTCACATTCGATCGAAACGATAAATATTGATTTTTGTCGATATAAAGGATTCGATAAAAATCACATCTGCCAAAAAAGGAAAAATTACACCTCGATAAGTTTATTTGTATACACTTGATATAGCCAAATCTCATTATCCGGGACACTTTTTCTTGTATGCGTTGTGTATTAGAAAATATAACCCTACCAAACTGTAAAACTCTCCGGGTAAAGTTAGCTGTTGAACTTTCTCAATTTAAAAATCGGTTAGAAAGTTGTGGGTGTAGAGTATACGAATAACCGTGTACCCCGGATTACCGGATAATGTGTATTTTATGAGGCTGGATTTAAGTTACCCTTATTTATTACATGTGTAAAGCTCTACATGTATACGGTTTGCATTTAGTCCACCCTTAAAGAATCGTTTGGACGTGAGTTACATCGAGATACTATTCCGAATATTGTCTTCGAAGCTGCTATATAAAACTAAATTAGCGCGTTTGCGTGTGTGGTCATTCCTATGTTACATAATATTACCTTATTCGCGCCTTTTTGTGTTGTACTGGACCAGGGTGTCTGAATTATGGTTCGAACCGGCATCATTTTATTTTATTTTAAATAAATAACAATTGAAGTTTATGATTTTGTGGGAGAAATTATCCTCTGTAGTTCACCTTGGCACTCATGTTGATTTGGAGAACGCTCAAAATACAATGGATGAAATTTTAAAATTCGAGAAATCAAGAAATAAATCTTTGAAGTTTAAATTTAAATTTTAAGGTTTTTTTAACGCGGGTTTTCCAAAAACTTGCAAGGAAAATTTAATAAACTTGATTAATTCAAATAAAATTACATTTCTCTACAATATAGCGTGATTTCTTTATTTATATGAAATATACGAGCAGTAGTTTGCATAAATCTGAGATGCCTTTGAAATACTCCAATTTCTTTGTCCAGATTTCTCTTTCGACTGACGAATTAATTAAGAAAAAAATATACATTATAGCCAGATATTACATATAACATAACCACATAAATCTCACATCACCTCACATTGACATGACGTCATCACCGTACCTAGACACAACATCACCACCGCTGAAATTCAACTGAAAATTTATTGTAAGGTTGCTGAAAGTTTGTTCACAATTTTCTAAAAGTATGATGGATGTTTGCTGTAAAGTTGTTAAAAGTTCTCTATAAAGTTGCTAAACATTTGCCTAAAGTTGACTGAAAATTTGCTGAAAGTTTACTGCTGAGTTACTAAAAATTTGTCAAAAATTTGCTGAAATTTTGCATCAATTTTTTTAAAAGATGGCAGAAAGTTTGCTGAAAGTTTACCAAAGGTTTGCTGAAAGCTGGAAATTTGATTAAAATTTTCCACAAGTTTTCGGAAATGTCTCCCAAAAACTTCTAAAGATTTCCTAGGAAGCCTTCATCAAAGTTTTAGTAAACTTTCAGAAAATTTTTTTCAAACTTTTGTTGTCAAAAGTTGGCTGAAAATTTGCTGAAAGCTTTTCAAAAGTTTGCTACAAGATGAAAGTTTGGTTAAATTTTATCATAAGTTTTTGAGAATGTCTGTCGAAATCGTTTGGAAAACTTTGAGCAAACTTTCAGTGAGCTTTCAGAAAATTTTCTGCAAACTTTTGATGTCAAAAGTTGGCTAAATGTTTTCTAAAAGCTGGAAGTTTGGTTAAATTTTGCCTTAAGTTCTTGGGAATCCCTCTCAGAAACTTCTGACTAACTGAACAAGCTTTCTTCAAAATTTCAGTGAACTTTCGGAAAATTTTCTGTCAACTTTTAGCATCAAAAGTTGTCTGAAAGTTTTTCAAGTTTGCTAAAAGCTGGAAGTTTGGTTAAATTTTGCAATAAGTCTTTGGGAATGTTTCTTAGAATTTTTTAGTGAACTTCGAGCAAGCTTTCATCAAACTTTCAGTGAGCTTTCAGAAAATTTTCTGCAAACTTTTAGTAAATTTGTAGCAAATTTTTGCAAAATTTCTATGAACAATTTTTTTAGTTGAATTTTTAATAATTTATAACAAATTGTACCTGGAAAAAATTATAAAAATTGCACATTTTTTCGATATAATGTAAAATTTTTTACCCTCTCTCCTTTAGATTAATTTTTTAATTTTTTTTTTCAAATTTTTTAAATTTGTAAATCATTTTTGAAAGCAGAATAAAAAACCCCTTTGATAAAAAAATTTTGCACTTTTTGTAAATATTTCAATTTTAATGTAAACGTTTTGTTTTGCGGTTTCAAAGGTCAACTAATTCTATCTTCATTTTTCAAATCTTATTTGTAATTTTGAACGGAGACTTGTGTGTGTTGTATCTTTTAAAATTAATGGATTGTAGAAAATTTTTTTTACAGAAGTTGTTCAATTTTCACTTTTTGTCCACGGCCGATAACTTTTATTTCCAATTTTTCAATAGGCTCATATAAACTCCAACTTTACGTTATGCCTTGAAAGTCAGCAAACGTGATACATTACCTTTGTCTCATTAAACTTTTTGATTGGTTCATTTGATTAGTGATGCTTTTCAAATATTTGACCTTTTTTGTATACACTTCGTAAGTATCGTTTCAATGGGTTCATCATAAGATGAGTAAATTTATTTAATAGCTGCGAGGGCTGGTCTATGAATGAACTTCCTGCGAGGTCCTTTTTTTACTACGAGTCGGTTTCGGAATATCGAAAGGGGTAAAATGTTACATATCATCCAGCACAATTAAAACGCTAAAAGGTTAAACGTGTATTTTTCCATTTTACTTTACACGAATACGCGTTCTAACGGAAGTCAATATAATGTCCGCGTTGATAAGTGGTCAGTAATTTTATTGGATGATATCGCTATATTCAGGTATGGATAGCGGGCTCGAGGTGAATTTACATTTTATATACCCCTGATGGGATGTTATACGATTCAGATTGATTGAAAGTTTTTTCCGGTTGGCTAAAAAATGCACGTATCGATTAATAATGAACGCGTTGGCGCGCGTATTGCGAAAATGCATTATACGTCGAGCACTCCGCAACGTTGCGCGATAATTGAAAACTAGAACAGGTAAGTCGCGTGCCCGTTATTAACATCAAAGGTAAACTCCAATTCGACGTCAGCTTACGTCTAAACGAATTAATGACCCTTGTGCGATATATTTTATTGTTCTTTAACCTGCGTATAAAAAACACCGTTGTAAGTTTTACAACGAATAAAAAAAAAACTAATTTTCGCCATTATATTAAAACTTGTATTAAAGTATCGAACATTTCTCTATTAACGGAAAGACAGAAAAGTTGAGGAAAAGTAAGATAAAGTTCCTAAAAGCGGATAAACTTTGCGTCCAAAATATCCGTTGATTTATTAATGAAGATTTTTTTTTTACTAGAAGTTCATTTAGTTTTTGAGAGAAAAAAGTCTTTGGTCTGCGAAAGAGCGCGTGTTTCGTATGAGACTGCGCTGTAATTATTGGATTTCTCCTTGGGGAATCCTTGCTTTAGATAGTGCTGTTTCGTGTTCGTGCATTACTCTTGATTTAGCTGACGTTTTCCAAGTTGCGTTGCCCCCTCTGTATCTCGTCGTATACGCTGTTTCGTCCGTGCCGAGGAAAATATATAAAAAAAGGGAAAAAAACGAGAAAAGCTGCTATTTATAAAGAAGGAAGAACGTTGCGAAATATGGCGAACATCACTGATAAGTCGTCCAAATGCATTTTATTTTTCAACGCTGTGGTCATATCGAGGGTAATTTATTTCGCTTTTAGACACGAATTCGCCAGAAAACGAGTAATTTTACAAGCCTTGCAATTTTGAAATGAATTTTCGTTTAGTTTACATCTACGTGAAAATTTTCAAATTTCAGATTATTCTGAGTGTGTTTGTATGAAATGAAAATTTTTCGTTTAAATTCTGTGAACTTGTTATGTTTGAAAATTAAAATTTAATGAATTATTTTCTCAAATTAAAGTTTCCAGTATTTTGTCATAAGTAAATGTATTGACAAATCCATTCATATTGAAAAAAAAGGGAAGATATATGCAGGGTGTTCTGTACCTGATTACACAATGTTTATTATTGAAACCAGTGTAGCCACCTTTAACGTTATTGGGTTACTTACCCTAGGTTCATCTTCATGGAACTGAAAACTGATGTTGTGGTACAAACAAAATTGATTTATTAAAAAAAAAATAATTATGGGCACCAATTAAAAAATGGACGCTTCTTCTCTTGATTCAAATTCTGTTTAAAAATTAGTAATTTTTCTTCAAAAATCAAAGAATTTCTCAAACAAACAATAAATTTTTCAAATACTTCTTGTAATCTCAAGGATTTGCTCTCACCACAAACTGTAATTAATCACCAAAATTGTTGAACCATTGATTCAAGTCCTCGACTTAATTTCTTTATTGAGATCTTATAAAATAAAATATTTTTGAGAGAAGATTAAAATAAATAACCTATTTATGAACAATTAGAGCCATTTTGAAGGGGGGGGGGGTTGGAAAGCAGGGTATTTTCTCTTGAGCTTGACTTTCTTAGAAGGGTTCTAGAAATTTCAAATTATGTAATAATAGGTATAGGTAATTTTTCACTATTTTTTTTGGTAAATAATCATCAAGCACAAATTGAAAAAACATAACGAACCTGCTTCTTGGAATTCTATTTGAAGTTGCACAGTATTCCTTTCATTTTTGATCATTGTCCTAATTTTTTGAAAAATCATTTCCAAAAAATGTCCTTTCATTGTTTTGAATTTCTAGCAAAAATCGTAGCTCCTGTTGTTCGAAAAGTAGGCAGCCCATGCTACACAAATGTAACTTGAATTGCTTCGGTTAGTTATTGGAGGAAAATAGTAATTACTAAACACTTTGTATGTATAAGGCTACTTTGAAAAAATTTTTTGAGAAATTGCGCAGACAACGCATTTGTTTTGAATTTTATTAAATAAAGCTTGTTGGAGAGCTGTTTTTTTGTTATTCAAATTTCTAAATGATTACTGAATCACTCTAAAAATTGTTTTTCTCATTTCTTTGGAAAATTGTATTTTTAAGAATTATTTCAAAATTCCACTTTAACCATGGGCTGGCTACTGTAAATTATTAATTGATGAAATTTTGCTGGCAATGAAACGATGAAAATAAAATTTCCAAATCATCTGTTACTTTGATTGAAATCGAACAGTTGCATGATTCTTCGAATGAGTTAGACAACAAGTTTGGTTGTCTCATTGATTACCGAAGTTGTGAAAACAGTTCCTCGGGGATTTTGTTTCTTCGCGTGTTGATGGTTGCGGTATAAAGTGCCTTTAAACCTCGAATTGATTTTTGGCCGGATGAAAAAAAGTACGTGGTTGTGGAGCCCATTGCGACTCAATGAGCCCAAAGAACATGGAAATACCTGGGTTATAATCCTCATACGCTTCCCCCTTATTTGAAGCGATATGGCATTTACTATGTACGAATTAAGCCGCTGTTAGTTTTTCATTAAGTTGAAAAACGAGTGACGAATGATGTTTCATAGTTGGAAATTAAATTTAACGCACCGCTGTTAAACTGGTACTTAACCAAGGCAATAAATCAATTCGTGCAGCTTTTTGCCGTGTATTAAGTTTGTAATCCGATATATATTAAAAGTAACAAAACGATAGTTGGACACGTGTCATATAGTCGCCCCCCTTGATGTGTTGTGTTTCTTAAACAATCGTATAATTTATCGAGTACAGGCTTTAAATCGAGATTTGACTGGTGATTTCATCGTCGTTTTGAAGATCTTTCGGTGGAAATTGATACAATACGTAATGAAATGAATATTCTATGTTCAGTTAGCTGTATATGACATGCGTTGCGTTGGAAAAAATGAAAAAGCATTTAATTTGATGGTTTATACGTTGAAGTAACGCGGATTTTTCACAAATGTATGATTTTTATCCGTAAAATAACACTCGACGAGTAATCTGAATTATTCATATGGCAGATTGAAATTACTAAGTGTGCGCTGAATAATTCAACAGTTTTTATCATTCTTGTATATGGCGGAATTTCATTTTTCTCGTTCGCGAGAGTCGATATCTCGTAATGAATACCTGATGCGAGGGATTTACGATAGGGAAGCGTTTTTCTCTCGATGAAGTACATATTTGTGGATTCTGCGAGGGAACGTGAAATAAGTATTTTTGATTTTTGTCAAATATACGAATGAAGCTTCGAATGATAGATAAAAATATTCCAGAGATTTTCGAGCTCGTTCTCTTCGTAAAAATTTATAAAAAATTGATTCTTTATATGATGAGCGTTTTTATGAATTTATTTCAAGGGAGAATATTATTTTCAACAGAACAAAAACATTTAAAAATGTAACCAGATTCCAAACATCACAAGAATTTTGCTTTTCATAAATCGTCGAGAAAGTCTGATAAAAGTTTCACCTCTTAAGGTAAACTCTCTTCAGAAAGAACTTTTGAAGTCACAAAAATTCCAACCCTATACTCGGAAGAATATTTTTGTAATAAAATACATTTAAAGTGCTCGGAAGTCTGTAGAATCCATTTGATATTGTTTTTTTCTCGCAAAGAACGCTAAAGCGTAAGCTTGTTATTAAATTCGAATAGGTAAGCAACCAAGCAAGGTATTCGGTTTCCATGACAACTGCAATTTCCGAATCACTGCATGTATAATTTTACTTCCCATTCATTCATCCGAGTGCACCGATAAATTATTTCAGTCCTAGAAGAGGAAAAAATGTATCAAAATTTCAATAAATTTTTACTCTATGGTTGATTTATTGGGTAGTTCGGTATGACTTTTTTTTGCAGAAATATTCACCAGCACGTTTTTAAAATTATGCAAATAACTTTTTGTAATATAAATAACGCGAAAATACCTATCTAAGGGTGGTTGATGTATTTCAGTCAGGTATTCGTTTGATGTATAAGAAAGAAGGTGCTTAAAAATTGATATTTCAAAAGATTTTTATTAAGTTTTTCATCCTGTGTTCGTGTTTTTTTTTTATTACTTTTTTCTTATTTCGATATCGTTTTTTTGTAATTTTATTTTTTTTTAACGCCATCTGTCATTGTGATGCAATTAACTTCATCGTTTTATAAATTTTCATAAGGTTTCGTAACATATAATTAAATTAAAAAGCCGAATTTTTAATATTTCGTTTAATAGAACGCTTCGAAGTGTATTTTAACGGCGTGGAAAAAAAGAAGCTAAATATTTTCATGTCCCTAAAAAATATCTCCAACGGTAGAATTTAATTGCTCGTCATTTAAAGTGAGTTGAGCGATGGAGAACTTCTATTGAAGAAATTGGCGTGGATTTGTACCTTTTATTTAATTATAAAATGAATTAGGTAGATGTCTTTTTGCAATTATCAATAAAAATTGAAATATTTCAATTTAATATAAATATTTTTTAATTTATTCGTATTTTTTGTCCTGAATTTTCACAAAGATAAATTGGTATATTCGTATTATGAGAGTAAAAAAATGTACAATTTAAACGAAAATAGTGTTTTATTCCGCCCAAAATAAGGCTTTAAATCGAAAAAATTGAAAATTTGTAATTTTATGGGTTTCTTGTGTTTCTCCAGAAATGTTGACTTGTTTAATTTTAAATCTATGAAAATTAAGCGAGGGTCCGACGTGAATATTTCATGTGAAATCATGTTTTTCCAAATTCAATGCATGATTTCTCCAGTTGTACTTGATGTAAAAGCGAAAGTTTGTATATTTTTAAAATCCACTTAAAATATGCCTATTTTTATATTTGAACTACTTTTTTGATTGATGAAGTATCCGTGATGAAAATTCATTTTGAAATTACTTACTTCATGCTGATTGGATTCTTAAATTATTCAACTTGAGAAGTACGAATTGTGATAAAAATACAAATTAATGGAAATATATTCCCTGATATTGAAAAATCGAAGTGTTTCTTATATTTTGAGCCGATAGAGAATTTTTTAGTAATTTTTTCAAAGTTTATACGTTGGTAAACTATAGTGGTAGAAAGTAACAATCCTGGCCTCTGTACAGAGCCGTCAACAACAAAAATGCATTTAATTTAATGAAGTTGATGAAAGTTGTGAAAAAGTAGTGATTTTAAAAGAATGTTATGAAATTAGCGAAAAATTGAACGTCATTGTCATAAAGATGTGTCACGGTGATTAGTGACATGTAATCATGTCATGGTGACATTTCATGATGACATGGTAGTTATGATGAAAAGTCATCGTCATGGTGACGTTTCATGGTGATGAGCGACATGTGACGTGTGATGTCTAATGACATGTTGCGATGAAGGTAATTGTCATAAAGATGTGCCACGGTGATATGTGACATGTACTCATGTCATGGTGGCATGTGATGACACGTCTAATGACATGATATGATGAAAAGTCATCGTAATGGCGACATGTCATGTCATGAATGATATGTGATGTCTGAAGTCTAATGACATGTTATAATGAACGCCACTGTCGTAAAGATGTGTCATGGCGATAAGTGACATGCCATGATGACATGTCCAATGACGCAATACGATGACAAGTTACTGTTATGATGACGTATCATGGTTTTGAGTGGCATGCCATGTCAAATGACGTCGTATAATGAGCATCATCACCGCGAAGTAAAATTTGCATTTCTTCTCTGGATAACTCAACACTCAAAATTCTGACTTTTCATTTGTAATTAAAATGTCAGTGTAAAAAACGCCTACTAATTAAGCTAATGAACTCTTTTTCAAATCTCGGTCTTAAATCTAAATTTATAATTAATTTAAAAAAGAAAATCGAAATAACAATATAGATACCTCGTATAAATACACGTTGTGTACGGCGAAATATTAATAATTGATGAAGGAAAAGTTTCGACAACTTGTGAAAATATATTGAACGTGGAAAACTATGCATAAACGCGGTAATTGAGGATAAATTATATGGAACAAAGCACATATGTATTGCTCGATTGCAGCACATATTGCTTCTGTTGTCATTAAGGCGAATAATAGAGTTTGTATAGAGGCGAGATAGTTTCAACGGTCGTGTGATGCTTCTGCCATCAAAGGAGGACGAAGTCGAGCCAGCAATGGTATCTCAAGCGGTATCCACATCGTACCAAGTCATTCGTATAATTCATAAATTTTAAAGTACGTCTTCGGAATTAGCAGCCTGTTTAAAAGACGGAAAAATTAATTTAAATTGATGGATAGGTCTTTGAGGAGCCGTTACGACTTATTTAAAACAACCCGGCACGATTTATCTTTAAGTTCGTTGCAGCAATAAAATGGGCAAAAGGTCTGTATACACGTTGTTCGGGCGAGACGCGGAAAAAAGGGGAAACTCGGCGACGAATCGAGGGCGCAAAAAAAAGCAAGAAAAAGGGCATCGTGTATCGCAGCGCAGGCGGCAAACGACGGCAAAAATTTCCGCGGGGTGGAAAAAAAAAGGCGCCGAAGACGGAAAATATTCCAAGTAGACGCGGCGCGCAAAGTGTTTTATTTTCTATTTACGCTTAATGGCAAAGTTAAAAGGCGAGATTAACGTTCATTGGATGGCTCCGCCTGCGTCGGCGCCGTCCGCCAATGGACGTCGCGTATTTCGACATAGTCGGTAGCTCTGGCGACGACAGCGGAGAATGGAAATACCCGTTGTACTCGGAACGGGGAACTGTCAAGCCTTAAGCGTCGTCCAATTTCCGTAATATCATTAAACGGTAACCAATCCAGGCGTTTTGGTCGACATTTTTTCGTTTTCTCGCAACGGATAATTTTGTTGTTTTGGCGATATAAAAAAAGGGCCCTTTTTGCTAAATTGCGGCCGGCATTAGCGTTAATTTATTCAATTAAGAATTAGCCGGCGAGATTTTCGCCGAGCTCCTTTTTATACGTGGTTATGTGTGTGTCGTGCTCCTAAAAGTTTTCGTTTTAGAATTTAATTGATAAAAGAGTGGCGTTTTTACTCACCCTCCGCGCTTGCCGAATTCGCGTTTAGTCGCTGTGCCCTGATAACGATGGAAGACAATTTAACGCGCTAATTAGTGCCAACGGGGGAAGGGTGAACGTGTTGTAATTAAAGGCCTAAAAATTCTGACCTCGCTTTCTCTTCGGCCAACTATGCTCAATAATTTGAGTATCATAGGGCCGAATTTAGTTAGCGGTAAGTTCGATTTCTTATACATATGCTGCGTAGATTTTTTTTCATTTTTTGCAAGTTTTTTTTTTTAATTTTAATCGTTTTTGATGAGTTGTCATGTGCCGTGTGATATAAATTATGTAGTTCGAAGAAATGTATCGTAGATTTTACGCGACTATTGAGTGTTTTTCGATTAAAATTATGTGTCAGTTTTTTCGCGAGCGAATTATTCATTCGATGAAGTTGATTTGGGAATCGTACCTTCGTGGCGATTTCAGCTTCGGTTTTAATTATGGGTAAATATTTTATTGTTTTTCGAAACATTAAATAGTGAGTGATATGAAATTGGTGCTTTTCTCTTGGGAGATGAAAAAATTTCATTTTTCATTGTTTTATCAATCGAAAATTTAAATGAGAGTAATTTTAAAATATCTGTATTTCATTATGAAAGATATTTCTGTATATAAATTGTGATCGACTGTCATGTATTCCTATAATCAATGTATATCTTGAACATATTGCATTAGTAAAGAGGTTCACGTGCAATTGCTTTTTTCTAAAGTAGCCTAATTATTGTTAAAATGGTGCTTCTTGTAGTTTTTAAACTTTGTTGTTGACCACGTAGAAATATTTCGTGGCTTAATTGACACTTCAATTGTGCCAAGAGATTGTGTCATAAATTAGGCTCGAGTGATCCACGATCGTTGCTGAAATCTTCGGTGGTCATTTCTGAGATCAGATCCATATGAGGTCCAAATAGTGTTTCTTGGCAACGATTTTGACCAAAGACTTTGGCAAATCAGTTTTTAGGTTCAAAAATATATTATTCAAGTTTTTTTTGCAAGTTCAAATCCGTTTACTGATTTCTTCGAAAATTTGATATTTTTCTGGGTATTTTCATTATTAGGTATATTTTCAAAATGTTGTTGGAATCAAAGTACAAATCAACTAATAAAAAATTGGAAAAAATGAAATTTTAAAAAGATTACTAAATAAATAAGCTGATTTTTAATTGAAATTGTCTTCAAGAAAAATTCTAAGTGATGATCACTCGGAAAATTCAAAGTTGTCTCTCTACATAAAAATCAAACCAGTCTCAATTTTGAGTAAATTAATTTTTTTCCAATAATTTAATAACTCCTTAAAATTCACGAATAGAGTATAATGTTTCGAAATATTTCATTTTCAGCTTTTACGCATTCACAGCTATACACAGATAACATAATATTTCCTGCCACCTTTTCTTTTGGATTTTGAGGGATTTCTTTACTTTCCAGTTTCCTTGATTACCAATATTTGATATTTTTAAGGATTTCGAAAACCCTTCTACCTCTTCGTCATCATGCGCCTTTGAAAAATAAAGCATCATTTAGTTGCAAATGACTAAAAAATGAAAAGGAGCTTTGATCTGTCAAAAAAATTTCTAGGCTAATGAAGTTCAAGTTGGGGTCGAATCTGTTTTGGATTTCTTCGTAAAAAATTGATGATTTTTGTCGACTTTCTGTTTTAATAATAACTCAATTTTTTCAAGTTATGATTCATCGGAACTATGGCTTAATGGAGGGGGGGGGGTTGAAAATCGAAACACCTCTAAAGGATTTAAAAAATGTTTATTCTTAGATTTAAATTCATGCATTCAAAATTTGAAACCTTATAGTCACTGACATTATACCTCAAAAATAAGATGATTTGATGTCATAAAAAAGCTTCTTGTTATCCTACTTGGGGAGGGGGGGATTTTAATCCCAAAAATTGTTATTTGGTTCATGTTTAAATTAAAAAACTTGCTGACTTGTGTTTAAGAAATGAATCATGTACCATTGAATTATCCAATGTAAGAGAACTCCTTGCTTTTGCGTCATTATAACATAATTCTTCAAGTTTTGATCTCAGAACTCTATTAACCTATTGTTTTCAAGTTGAGAGCTTATTGAGTAAATTTCAATTGAATTTTTTACATA
>QBDW01003415.1:0-12842 GCA_003261595.1 Maconellicoccus hirsutus | reverse complement strand
CGTTGTCATGACGACGTGTCATGCTCACGAGTGATGATCTTAATATTTTCATGTCATGACAACATGTCATAGACGACAGGTCATTGTTACGGTGACATATCACGATCACGAGTGGCATATACGCCGACACAGGCAGCTGTCACGACGACGTGTCATGCTCATGAGTAATAATCTTAATATTTTCATGTCATGACAACATGTCATTGTTATGGTGACATATCACGATCATGAGTGACATATACGCTGACACATGCAGTTGTCATGACTATGACGACGTGCCATGCTCACGAGTGATGATCTTAATATTTTCATGTCATGATAACATGTCACACACGACAGGTCATTGTTATGGTGACATATCACGACCATGGGTGACATATAAGATGACACAAACCATTGTCATGACGACGTGTCATGCTCATGAGTGATAATCTTAATATTTTCATGTCTCATGACAACATTTCATAGACGACAGGTCATTGTTACGGTGACATATCACGATCACGAGTGACATATACGATGACACAGGCCGTTGTCATGGCGACGTGTCATGCTCATGAGTGATGATCTTGATATTTTCATGTCATAATAACATGTCATAGATGACCGGCCATAGTTATAGTAATATATCGTAATCATGAGTGACATATGCGATGACACAGGCCGTTGTCATGGCGACGTGTCATGCTCATGAGTGATGATCTTGATATTTTCATGTCATAATAACATGTCATAGATGACCGGCCATTGTTATAGTAATATATCGTAATCATGAGTGACATATACGATGACACAGGCCGTTGTCATGGCGACGTGTCATGCTCATGAGTGATGATCTTGATATTTTCATGTCATAATAACATGTCATAGATGACCGGCCATTGTTATAGTAATATATCGTAATCATGAGTGACAGATACGATGACACGGGTCGTTGTCATGGCAACGTGTCATGCTCGTGGGTGATTCCTTGATACTTTCATGTCATGATAACATGACACGTCATTGTTATGGCGTCATATCATGACCATAAGTGATATACTATACCATAACAAGTCATTATCATGGTAAAGTGTGACGGTTATTCTTGACATGTGATACGCAATGACTTGTCATGATAAACATCATTGGACTGGTCAAGTGTCATGGTCATGAGTAGCTTATGATCATGTTTTGGTGATATTTTATGATCATGTTATGGTGACATCATGGTGACCTGAATAATGACATATTATGGTAATATGTTATGACTAACAAGTCAGGTGATTATTTTTTCCTCTCAAAACAAGTTATGCGTCGTATATTCATGTTCGACAAAAATATGATTTTTTTCATGTCATCATACTATGTCATAGATGACTGTTCAATGTCGTGGTGACGTATCATGGTCAGAAGTGACAAGTGATAATGTCATGATATGATGACGTAGCATGGTTGCAAGTGACATGTAAGATTAAATGACGTCTTCTGATGAACATCATCGTCGCGGGGTGGCATGAAAATGTCACACTGTGCTGCGGACTTAAACGCAACCTGATGATTTATAGCACAAAAAGAATCATTACCTATTTAAGACAATTTTTAAAGAGGCAGATCTGGGGAACATAATGTGGAATTAAGTTATTTGTGTTTTTTTCGACAACTTTGAATTTTACATGAATAACATTAATGACATCATTTATTGGCAATTTTATCAGGAATATTTTTAGTTATCATCAACTTTTTCGTAACCTCATTTTTTCACCCCTTCAAATCCCCATAACTGAACTCGCTGACCTGCCAATCAAAAAAGACGCCATTTTGTATGAACTTTCGCTTGTATTTTTCTGAATTTCATTTTACTATGTTCCCTAGGACTCTCTTTAAAAAATAAAGTGTACCCTTGAGTCAATATGCAAGAAGAGGGAGAGATGCAAAACTCCCCTACATGGGCTCTAGATCCCCTGAATTGTTTATTTAATCGAAAATACCTCTTCGTTAATTATTATATTTTACTTCAACTGTAAAGACCATTCATTGCTTGGTCTCTCAATCGAGAAAAAAAATTCGTTCGTGCAAAAAATAAACATACAGCTTCATAACGAAGTATATTTGGAAACTTGACCCTGTCTGTCTTCTTTAGTTAAACGTTAAACAGCGTTCATTAAACAGGTGCATATTTTAAATTAGTAACACTTTACGTATTTCGTGTGCCATGCCGCGCGTTATTAATAAACTACGTTAAAATTTCGCCAACTGCTAAGTACGATTAAGCGATTACCTTATAAAAGATCGCAGGTGCGCGTCATCGAATCGAAAATTAAAATGTTTGACGAGTTACCCAAAAAGGTACGTAATTTCTAGCAAACTGTATCGGCTAAAACGTCAAATCGTCGGATATGCGGTACTTAGTATGTGAAAGTGTTTCGAGTATTTAAATATTCCAAGTGGACGCTAAAAGGTTGATGTTTACTTGGTAGCTGGTGTAATTAATCGGCGATTCGAGTATAAAATACTCAAAACATACGTAGTCGATATATCGAGAACTTTTTGGTTTCAGAATTTCACGCTGCTACGAATTAAACTTCGTGTTTGAATTTATATTCTTCTAAGCGTATTTAGAATTTATGTTAATAAGGTGAAAAAATATGCAGTTGTGTCCCACTTATTTCCATTATTCCGACAACTTTTAAGCTGTAAGCTGCTGATAGACGCGTAAAAAAGCTTAACGCTGGTAATACAACTTCGCCGAGTGACGGATGAGAGTAAACTAACGCGTGTTTATTGAATTGTAACAGTGTTACCAGAAGTAACATTTTGAAAACTGCTCACTCTAAATTGCTTACGGCCGCGTTGACGTTGGGTGTTTCAACATCCTACACGAAATTATCGTTTAAAAATGCTGCAAAAATCCGTGAAAATAATTTCGTTGTTAGGATCTCGAAAACAACCCATTCAATGGAATCATCACGATATATCTCGACTTCGAAGCGTCACCGTTTTCGGATTATTTTTAAACGAAAAATTCAGATAAAATATTTGGCCAAGTCACCTAGTTATACTGGTCACACATACTCAACACAATGAAGTAATTTCCATTACTGTTTGCTTATTCACGGTTATTAGCGACCTCTCTTCTGCTCAACTAAGCGACTACATACGCAACGAAAAATCTTACACGTTGGCCAAATAGCTCGCAAAATTGTCCCATTTCGAAGTAATTATTTGCACAACCGCGGTACACAATATCGTTCGCGATGGCTCTGGAAATCTGACAAATGTAATCTAAAACGTGACATGTTTTAAATTAACTACAAACGAGCCGCGGGGATACCTATTAATAAGCATTAAAAAATTACCGCGATTAAATAAACGACGATACGTTCTTGTCTTTTTTCGTACACCAACGACAGAATCTGGTTATTCGGCGATACACGCAAAAAGGAGGTAAAAATACGTTGCGAATACCGTTAATCATCGGGTATTTAAATATAATAGATAATTAACTCGCACGTGTTCGTGTAATGAAATAGATACTCAATTAAAGCGTTCTTATTTCGAGCAATTCATCGCGAAATTTACACGATAAAATATCGCGCGCGTTAGACAAATTCGTATAAGCTTTTACCGCGTAGGGATGGTTAATAAATCGTCTCGTTTTTTCACTCCTAGGCGCATAGTTGTTTATTTGACGTCCGAGTTTACACGCGTTTAATGTCATTTGTTTGACGCGAGAAATTACACGTTTTTTTTCGTCGTTGCCTCTTCGAACTGAAAATTTTTTTACAACGTCGAAAAAAAAACAAGCACGAAAATCTTTCGTCAAAAGAGGTTATTACCGCGGTGACGTAACACTTTAAGACCTACAACGTCGAACGAACGCATCACCAATGAAGCGGTTATAAATCGGTGGGTTGTAAAAATGTGGGTCGAGATGATTTGTTTAAAAAATTGCCGTCGAATTTTGTACTCTCGTCGGCGCGAGATGACGCGGGGAGAATTTCCATCGTAGTAAACTCGTTTTCGTAACGCCAACACAATACTTTTTCAGGTAAGAATTTCTTCGCTAAAAATAACCGCATAACATAGGAAATTTTTCTATATCGTACTCGAGGTCGTATATTTAACTTTAACGGTACGGCGACTGGTTAATTTTGAAATGATCCGAAAAAAAAACGTCGCCGTAATGCAACGTCAATGGCCGGATTTTCCAATCGAGAAATTTAAATAGGGTTTCAAGCGAAGACAACGAGGATTGAAAATTTTCACCCCCAGAAACCACAGCTAGGGTGCCAACACTCATACAAGAGTGGAGATCTCAGCCTCCTACCTCGGCTGAGGGAGAGGGGGACTGTACCTACGATACAAACTCGGAAATGATGGAAACATCCATTTAAATCCTTCAGAAAGGAATGAGAGAAGGCAGGGGACTTGAAACCTCCAAAATGATACATCAGGAATATGAACTGTGAAAATTTCACCAGCTTGACTTCATCAGGGGGGAGAGGACTGCACGTGTGATACAAACTCTACAATAGATGAAACATCTACTTAAACCTCTTAAGGAGATATAGAAAGAGGTGGGAGGGGGTTGGAATGCTGAAACCTCGAAAAAGCATATTAGAACATAAAACTTACAAACTATGCAAATTTCAGCCATCTGGCTGAATTAGGGGAAGAGGGGCTAAACATATGAGGGAAACTCAAGAATGGACGAGAATTCACTTAAAACCTCAGGATGGCCTAGGGAGGGGTGGGGGAGGGTTGGAAAGTTGAAACCTCCAAATGGACTATTTAGAATATGAAAATTACATGCTCTGAAAGTTTCAGTCATCTGGCTCAATTAGGGCAGGAGGACCTGCACATGTAACACGAACTTTAGAATGGATGAAGAATCTACTTGAAATCTCTTAGAAGGGGGTAGGAGGGGGTAGAAGGAAGTTGGGAAACTGAAACCTCATAGAGGTCAATCTAGAATATGGAACTTACAATCGGTGAAAATTGTAGCCATCTAGCTCAATAAGGGGAGGAGGGACTGCACGTGTAGTACAAAATTGAAAATTGAGCACAATCCACATAAATCCCCATGAATTGAGTTAGAAAAGCGGGAGAGAAATTAGGTTTGCTTCCGTAGTATCTAAATAGCTGTTTTTATGTTTATTAGAAATTACAAACTTCCACATGAGGTAGGGAGCTGGTACCTCCAAAACCCTAAACCCTTTCTAAAATGGGGTAGATATGACATAAAAAGCTAAAATTTGGATATGTTATCAACAGTAAGACTACTTTTCAAATGAATCAAAGATTTTCATTTTCGGACTTTTTACACCTTCAAGGGAGGTAATTCAAAAAATTAACCTCCCTCAATTTTTTGCAAAATTTTTTCGAACTTCAGTGATTTTAATATTTTATAAGAAGAACAAAAAACCCCAAATTTCATAAAAACCCAGACGACACAGCTGTGAGGAAAATGCACAAAAATGGTATTGATCGATTACATAACACATCCTACATTTCCAAAAATGGCTTAACGCATTCTGCAGGTACAAAAACATGCAAAAATTCAACTTCCTCTAGATTAATTCGTCCAACCATAATGGCCAATTTCTTGCCGCACCGATGGAAAATCCGTCTAAAAAGCGCAAAAGGAGAGATGAAACATACAAAACCAAGGTTTCCGATTCATAGAACGTATGAGAATGTACCGCGTTTCTTAATTAATACGAAATGTAATCGTCTGGAACGACGAGTGTCTGGCGATGTTCCGAGCTCTGGAGAATATCAACCTTCGATCGACAATCGCATTACGGTTTTTTTCCTTCGCTGAATTCAATCACATCCGACGCGACGATTTATTCATTAGGCGAGTAATAACGCTGAAAAATGCTTTTGTTGTATCAAGTCCATTTATACGTGAACGAATCGATACACTTCGCGAGGTGAAATTAATCTTCGACGTAAATCGCCTTATTTTTCGGTATAAACAGAATACCTGTAAAATTTTACGTTATTTTAATTACCCACGGGTCGTTTCGAAATATCGATTCGACGTATAAAATGAGAATTCTGTTTGAAAAACAATAATAAAAAAAGACGATAAAATTTCTAGATTTAATTATTTCGCGAATGTTACAAATTTATTCGTCGCTTTCTTATATTTTCAACGAAGTAGCCCGATCCACGCGATTGTTTTTTTTTTTTTTATATGAAATTTTCGACGCTTTTTTTTCAAAAAATACAACGTCGCGATATATTTGTAATATTTCAATATTTCAACGCGAAAATGTAACCCTCTCTTCCTCTTGAATATTTTTCATCACCTCGAGTGCAAAACCGACAAGCATTAGTGGTTAAAAAGCCCGATAAAAAATTCACTCCAGCGGTATTTCTCGCGCGAGAAAAATCGACAATAAAATATATTCGTGAATTTTTGAAAACCTCCAACTTTGCGGACATAAATTCGTAATAAATTCACTCCGCAACTACCTCAACGCAAAAGTTAACAAAAACCATATCAAAGAAAAGGGTAAACGCAATAAACTCTCTACGTCACAAGTAACTCCCAAGCGAACACCGAGAAAAAATATCGCACGCCACGTTCTCGAAAACCTACCAGCAATTACGAAGCTCGGCAATTCAAAAAAAAACTACCATTATAAAGACGCTCGTTTGTTAAGTGTCGAGCCTCAAAATAGCCTGTATAGTCTAGCACTCTGACGAAACTTTATGATAGCTGCAAAGCTGCGAATTTGACAAGAAGGTCTTATGACGTTTGAAACTATTTGAAAATTGCGAAATGACGAATCGATTATTTCACACAAACGCAATTTCGAATTTAACATCGGTGTAGTGAAATGTCAAAACTTCTTGGGACTTTTTCGCCTTTTTTTAAAAGGTGACCTTATTTAATAGCGTTGTTCGAACGTTACGTGTTTAGATAAGATTTAAATTATTTGATTTTTTGATTTACTGGGTTCTTTTTTTTCTTTGATATAGCGTTGAACTTTTTTTTCTCTGAGAGAAAAGGAAAGGTTGATAAAAGTAGTAGTGGAGGTATAATTAAGGAAAGTATAGTCGGGTAGCTCGCATAGAGAAGTTTTACCCCCCCCCCCTGTCCTAAACTTGTTTGTTGGGACAGGAAAAGGAAGTCCCATAAGGTACGTGTTGAACCAAATTTCTGAAAAATGAAGTCAAGCTTTTATAAAGAATTGCTAATTTTTTGATTGACAGGAAATTGATATTCAATTATGTCGATTTCAAGCGAGAAAAAATGGATTTACGATGAAACTGATAATAACTAAAAATATTCCTAATAAAATTTCTTACAATTCATGTCATCAACATTATTCACACAGAACGCAACGCCGCCGAGAAAATCGTATCTAAACCTAAGCCTAAGCCTACATTTCAACAACAAAAATCTTTTATTTAACGATAACCGGCGTCTTGGCCCTTTGGCGTCTAAGAAAAAACGAAATAACATTTGGCAATAAAATTCAAAGTGGCTGACATCTGGTGGCGCTGTGACGAAACACTTGAAAACAGCATTAGGAATTGTAGTTTGTCGGGAAATTGTAGTTTTTAAATTTTTACTCGAAAAGGAGAGGGATTTAGAAAATTTTTCATCTGTTATAATTTGAAGAAAATTAAATTTCCTATTTTTTGATATAAAAACAATTACATTTTGATCATTTTTACAGTTGTAAAGCTCATTTTCTTTCCATTGATTTTCAGCTTTTTTCAATGCCTTGCAACTTTGAATTCAAATTACTTCAAGATTAAACCAGAAATTCTGAATTTTTCGTAAATCTCGATTTTTCAGAATTTTTTCCTCTTTTCAACAATGGATCAATGATATTTGGGGTTTCTGCGAATTCACCTCCTCAAAAGTTGAATTGTGTTCTAAAAATGCCATAGCTAAGATTTCAGTCCATTTGATGCATATTAACCAGTGCCTCAACAACCCCAAGTTGCAAAATGCATTATTCACTTATTGATGCATCGCTTATTGCGCATCCTCCTCCCTCTTGCGAATTTTCGCTTAATTTCGCATTTTGTACGATAAAAAATGACAAAAAATAAGCATCAAACCTGATTAACTTAAAATTCCATCAAACGAACGAAAATATCCATCAAAGACAAATACGTACCTGCAACATAAAAAAAAAATTAACTTTTACCACATTTAAATAAAAGTTATCGATAAAACGAGCTTTTTTGGCGGCTAAAAACTTGGAATTTGAAAATGGAGAATTCGCGACGGTGAAATCTCACAAACATGAAACTATTCAACTCGAACAAAGCTTCTTGGGTTGCTTTCGGCGTCATTATCATATCCAATTTCGAGAACTTTGTCGCACACAAAGCGATAGCGAATCGATGGTGCGACATTAGGTAAAAATACAAATCTACGTGAAAATGCTAATTACGCCCGAATTAATCCTCGAACGCTTCGAGGAAATTCCATAAATCGATTTCGCTTTCGTGAAATTCGATACTCGAGGCAAAGAAAATATGAAAATCGAAGGAGGAAATGGTTGAAAAACGAGTTATGATTCAAAGAGGTCGGTAACATTAACGGTAGCGGTGTTCAACTCTTGGCATATATTTTTCATAATTTCAACGCGTTTTATTAATTACCAATTCGCAGTTATTTCGTACGGTTCATATCCGGTGAGTCGATAAAAACAAAAAAATATCTACACAAACGTAAAAATCAATACTCGAGGGAAACGAATTTAAAATTACCGCGTAAAAATATTCCACACAAGCAAGCAATCAATTCGCATAGTCTCATTAGTGTTTTGCAATTGGCAAAAAAAACACTTTTTTCCATATACGAAGCACTCCATAATGGTAGGGAAAAAAATGCCCGACGTAATAATTCCTCTAGCTTAATATGACGTCATTCATAAACACGCTGGAAACCACTGGGAATAATTTAAAAAGTATTAACTACTCCAAAAAAGGTTAGTACAAGTTTAATATCACGAATTCGCCATCGCGTACCTGCTCCTCCATGTGACGTTCTCGCATCCGAGATCGTTCAAGAACGAAATCGAGGTTTCGATTCGGAAAATTCGTTTCTCCCCTGGACGAGAATTTACATAAAAAATTCATTCGCGTGACATATGCGGCAACGATTACACGTCGGTTATAAATTTAACGATAGAAAAGCCTGAAAAATGTCCTCTCGTAAAATGTATTTATGCCGGAGTTTCAGACAATACAAAATTGAAATTCCGAGCTAAGCCCGATTCAACGTTTCTTTTTAAGGATGCTTTAACAAAGGTCCGACCTTTTTAAATAATGGCCTATTTAAGTAACCAAATGGTTATCTGAAATAAAAACATTACCCAACGCCTACAATGGACCAAAAAAACTGACCGCTTTCGCGGAAACTTCTTCATTTTAAATGGTAACCTATTAAAGTCATAATACGAGTGAATTTAATACCCACGAATATTTTTTCTCTCGAGAAAGCACCACGAATATAGATTTCCTTTCAAATGGAAAATAACAACGTGTCAAAGTCCACCTACTATTTTTCTGTAATGAATATTTTTCAAAAGGTGCTTTTATTTTGAATTTTTTTCGCAAAAATTACGTAATTCTGTAACACTTTGAAGAGTCTAGACTGAGTTTCGCGACGAATTACTTTAAGCGATGAAAGGATTTAACGAATAAACAAACGGTTTAGCTCGTTAAGCATTGTAAATATGGCTCATGACAGTGTGATTTTAATGACATGAGTAGGTAGAAATTGATGAAAAATTTCACGAATCATTTCCAGCCTTCGAAACTCTGGAAGTATACGGAGCTCTTGCCCGTGGACGTGTTTTTCATACTCATTATCCTTTTCGGGAAATATTGATCGAGATATACTTGAAATTCGCAAACAAGGTTATTCCCCATGACCCCCCCCCCCACTCAAATAGGGAAGCAAATCTGCTCGATATTCACGTAAAACGAAAGTAATTTTTATGTCTTAACTCCTTATTTTGTCATCAAAATTAAAAATTATTCAGATAAAAAACACATAAGCTCAATCGGCATTTTTCATATGAAACATTTTCTGATTCAACTACTTTATACTCCACAAAAACCCTCCATTTTTGTTCTCAATCGCGATAAATAAGAGAAAAAAATTTTGAACCGATGATTTTTACTTCATTTGCGATTTCTCTGCCCCCCCCCCGCTTTAATATTAGGGATGTTGGTTTGCTCATAGTACACTTCCTATTTCAATTTATAACTTTTTCTAAAATAAGCTCGAAAGTTCAACGCGAATTTGCATCTTGGCTAATTCATAAATACAAAAATAATTTGGATAAAAAAATGGCATTTTTTAAGCGGATTTCAAATATATCGTAACTTTTGCATTTATTACTCATGCAACCAAAAAATCACATATTGAACATGAAAAAACATGTTTAAACTAAGAATCTTCTATATTTATATAAAATGAATAGCCATTCTCTTTAAGACCTCGTCACGCCAGAACCATCAAATTTTGAGCATACCTTTCTACACGCTCTTAGATGGCTATAGGATAGGTATTTTTTCACTAGCCCCAACATGTGGGGAGGAGGTGCAAAAAAATGCTCGGAAAAGTCCATAATTACAAGTCTAAGTTTTCTGAAATCTAATGAAAAATAAATACATGAAATAGCTAGCAAAATTTGATAAATTAATTAATATTAAATTGTCAATTTATCGAAGAATTAAAATTTTTTATTTATAGAAAACATTATTTTATTATTTAAATTGGCTTTATCCAACTGATTTTTTCAAAATATTTCGTATTTAAAAAATTTTATATTGATTTATACGTTAATTTTTATTCAAAAATTTTTTATAAATTAATAAACAGACTCGCGTAATAATTTAATTTATTAATTTTCAACCAATTAATCTAATAAACAAGAAAAATTGAAATGAAAAATAAATAGAAAATTTCTTTCAATATATTTTATTGATTTATTAATAAAGACACTGAAACAAAGTAAAAAAAAAAACACTCATTAGAACGATTTCTAGGAAATAAATTAAATTTTTTCGATGAAGTATTTTTTGGCGAATTTTAGACATCAATGCAACGTATAAAATATATCAATAAAATTGATCTTGCGTAAAACAATTATTTAAAAATTACGAAAATACTTCTATAACGTGAAGTATTTGCCGCGACACTTCGTATAAAAAAATGGTTGAATTTTTCAAAATCTACGAATGTAAAAAAATTGACAAAAAATCTCGCCATATTTGCCACATCAATTTATTCTTGGTGAAAACTTATTAGAATATATTTTTCGAAATGTTCACCGTTATTTCGCATAACTTGGCAATTTGTGCCTTGAAGGAGAAACCGACCTTGAAAAGATGAAAAAAATTGGCAAATCGAAAAATCGTACGGAAAAATAACGAAATACAATTTCAAAAATAGGACAAAATTTATGCAATTAGAATAGTTTGAATATAAAACAGGTGAATTTGTTTCCTGTGTCGTTTATTTCGGTCAATTTACACCGCTCAAGATATACAAAATATAGTTTTAAAAAAAATATATATCAATAAAATGGAAAACCATTTTGAAATGAAAATTACACATTCATGAAAGAAATCCTCGTGTTCTTATTCATGTTTACGTGTAAATTGAACGAGTTACATCTTGATTGTTGTACATTTACGATGACTGTGAGTTTTAAAAATGGCGAAAATTTGATAAACACGTTTTATAAAAGCTTCTAAGCCCGATACAAAGGCTAAAACGCGAGAAATACAGATTAGAAGCAAAATGCGATGCGTAATCTGCATATTGATGCATCGGGCATACGACGAGGTTTTATCAAACGAGAATTAAATGGTTCGGAAAACGCGCGTAATGCTCGAGTATTCGCGATTAGTTAATATTCGCTGAGTGGCCTTTTCGCTTATGAAGAAAGAACAAAATGAGCCGGAATACTCGATAAGAGAACTCGGTGGTACCATCGGTTGCGCGAAATTTAACGATATGGAATTAATTAAAGCGCCGTTGCAGTTTCAAAAAAAAAAGCCATATCTGTGAAACTCCCTATGCCGAGAATATTAAAATTTAATAGTCGCGAAACGTCGAGCTGTCATTTTGTTGTGATTTGATTAATGTATTTTTAATCAAATTTTCGTCGCAATCACGTATCTACGAAGAGACGATTAGCGCTTCTCACAGCGCCACTTTTATCTGTAACCGCCATTGTTAATCGATTCGTAGTCGAATGTATTATTAATGTTGTTAATGGAAATTTGTAATTTTCACTTCGTTGTGGTCTATTGTGTGGTGGTATTGTGTTCCTTAATTTTTACCGCTAATTATCTCGAGTACTGTTACATTAACGTTTTTTGTAACATTTTGCAGCAAGAGATACCCGGTGTTTTCGAATGTGTTGGGAGTCTTGACATTTTGCTGTGTGGCGTGAAAAGTCGTTAAAAATTGAAAATCCGAGATTTCGTTATTGCTAATTTTTGGTTGAATTTTTAAAATAACACTGATATACTTTGGTGGATTGGAAAGTTTTTATTGAACGGTATCAATTCCATAACGAAGGGTGGTCGAGTCGGATTTGAGAGTTGGATTTTTGAAAAGAGCATGCTGAAAAACCCCTTTAACCAAAATTTTGACTGGCCAAGTTCATTTTTTGATTTTTGGCGAATTTTCAAAAATTTTTAACGTCAAAATTTTTATTAAAAATATTAAATGATTAAAAAAAGTTGAGGTAATTTTGAGAAATGGATTAAAATTACATGAAATAAGCCCCCCCCCCCGACATTTGAACCTCACAAAAATTTAAAATTAAAAAAATTAATTTAAAATTAAATATTTAAAA
>QBDW01003409.1:0-10530 GCA_003261595.1 Maconellicoccus hirsutus | reverse complement strand
CGTTACGAAAAAGGTCTTGTGAAATGTTTCTCGGAAGTTTGGCTAATTTAGCGTAAATTATTACTCACCGTCGGAGCCTTTGATTTATCAATTTTAAAAGGCATAGCGCCGAATATCTTAGCGAAGTAGTAAGCTACGCTGAAAGAGCGAAAAAATATGTCTGCAGGTTGTGCCGCGGTGTTCATCGTGTATGAGAAGGTTGCGTCGTGAAATAAACCTTGACTTTTGACGACCTTTGGATATCGAATTAAAGGTTATGGAAATATTTTCCTTTTAGAAAGCCTTCTATGCAGGGTGTTCGCGGGGTAGTATAGCCTTCAAATTAGAAACTATGCAACATAAATTGAGTCTGTGTATGCATGTTTGCCTAACCTTCAAGCCGCAGGGGCAGCGGTATAGTTTTTAAAAAAAATGTTTTCTTCAATTTTGTTCACTGGTTTTAAATAATTATACCTTAATTACTAAAATAGATAGAAATATGCGGGTTTTTCCAAGAGAAAGAGAATTTTATCCAGATTATTCCAGTGTAGGTGATTTTTGTGTTAGGTTCCATGGTATTGTGCTGGTTTTTTACGTTTCGCTGCTTCTTCTTAAGAGTAGGTATATTGAAGCGTAATGACTAGGTAAGCAGTGATGATCACTCCAGCCTGTAATGAATGCAAAATTTAGAATTTTTCATCAGAAATTGAATATTTATCATAAATACAATATTTCCACTTTACCGATCCTAAGAAACCGGTGTTGATGGTCATGAGATTCAAAAGGACGAATTTTATCTCCGTGTTGGAGAGTCGTTGTAGAAATACTTCTAGCTGGAAACAAGGGGTATGGAATGGTAAATAAGCTTTCTTGGAGTTAGCTTGCTGGAACAAGGTATAAGGTATCGTAGCTGAAGAAATATTATGTGAGCTTGATTACCTGATATTTCTGAATTCTGTCTAAATTTTGGCCATTCAAAGTGCATAAGTGGAGTCGTGATTTGTTTGCCTATGAAAAATTAAAATGTTTTAATTTTTCCAGAAATTTAAAATGACGGAAATGAAAAAAAAATTGAACAATTTATAAGAAATACTCATGTTGGGGCGTTTTTGTAAGGTTTGGGGTGACTTGAGAAAAAAAATAGTTAAAACGAAAGTTATCGCGAATTAAATGAGGAGCATGTGTTGCATAAGTTATTTTTTTGTATCTCGTGAAATTTCACTAAAGACAAAATACTGTGTGGAATTTCACTTGAAGGTGTGGTAAATAGCCTCTCCCCTCTTGTGCGTCTTTTTGTCTTATGAATTTTAATTCGAGCTCCGTTATTTTGCGACTAAAACGCACGAATTGTTTGAAAATCGAAACAGAATCACGATAAAAAGATCCAATTACGCTTTCACCGCGAAGTAAGAAAAAAAAGGTACTAAACGAGCGCACCGTTTACCTTCTTAACCTCATACCTAAGATACCTTTAAAATCGCCCTTTTTTTTAATCGCGACATAAAATACTATAATTAATCAAACAGGCATTACGGTAGTTAACGTTAGTACTGGTACATTCTGGTACATTGCAGCGAAAAACTATTCGCACTGCGGGCAAACCTGTTCGATAGCTGCAGAGGCCGATGCGCAAATCATAATTACTCGTAAAACGTAATAAGTGACCCATAAAAGTCCGGATATCCATAAAGTCCAATCGGTATTTGCTCTGTATTCGGAAATGGTGATGAATAGCACGCTGACTGTGTTGAAAAAACCAACGATGATGTTCAGAGCGATTTGAATTTGGTAGATTGATGTCATCGAGGTGATCACGCCGCAGAGTGTCGCGTGGGTCGTGTTGATTTGTGCAATTGATAGTGGAAGTGAAGCATCTGCAAGGAGGGTTATGGAGTTATATCTGCATTACAAGGTCTGGGAGGTAATTCGTTGGTGTACTTTGGAAACGAAGTCTTTGGATGGGTTTGAATCGTTGTGCGGCGTTGTCTATGGGACGCGAGAGAATTTTCAGGATTTCATTGATACTAAGGAATCTGCTTTTTAAGTTGATGCAGAAATTACTAAATTGGAAGTCGTATGTTGTCATGCATAGTTTACCGAAATCCTGCGAAATTTAGGAATAACGACGATTGATTGTGTTAAGCGTAATTTTGGAGTATCTACGTCGGAAAATATATTCTTCGAATGAAAATTGACAATTTTTCAAATTCAAAAAAACACAGGAAGGGAAAAGAGAGCGCACGGTTCAACGTAAATATTTTTTATGAGCTGGTCACACTGTCGATGGTCTAAGGAGCGTTCAAGCGCCTAGAGTTGCTTAATAGGCAACTTATTTTACATTTGTGTTAAATAAGTTGCCTATTCTATGATTTTCGGCGCAATTACGATATATGTATTTTTTATCGCGTTTTGATGAAGCGTAAAAAGTTGCCTATGCTGAGATCTTCAGGAAAATTCGAATTCTCTCTATTTAACGATGGAAATAATACTTGTAAAGCGATATTTAAGAAATTTCCGTCTCTGTGAGTTGGAAAAAGACCAGAATACTCGACTCCTACGGTGAGAAAAAATACAAAGTAAATCCACGCCATCCAAGTGGAGCTTTCTTGCAAATCATTTCTTTGAATCTTCGAAACCTTTGATAAACCTGAAAAGTGAATCCACTGAATAGAAGATTCGAGGTTCTTTACAGGAGAAAAGGCATAGCTTATTGGTTCAAAGAGCGAAATAGAATTGACATTTTCTCTACACTCCCCCTCCCCCGCTTCATAACTAATTCAACAAAATTACCGAATACCGATTGCATCCATTTATCAACTCGTTCGATGGATCGAATCATAGCTGAGAATTTCTCGGCGGAGAAACACGTACAAAGTATGTTAACGATGGCGGTCACATTGAATGTCCACGTTTCGGTGGTTAGCAGTATTTTGGCGATTTCGTACTTGGATTCCTAAAGAGTCGAATTACGTTTAGTGGCTATTGTGAAATTTCCAGGGCGCTCTGGCATCACCGTAATCGTGGTTTTGGAATCTGAGTCGTAAACGTAGGATCCAATTACGTAGTAAATATGACCGCATAACGTTAACATAAGCCATATGGTAGATATTGCGTATCGCTTGAAGTGGCTTATCGTCGCCTGAAAGAGCACAGAAGAATATCTATACTTGAAACGTGCTGAAAACTACGAAACAAACGATTAAGCGAATTAACTCGTAATGTTTATCTTGGCGAAATTCAAAGTCATTAAGAATCTTTCTTCGACGTGTTGACGAACTCGTGTAAGAAAAAGATTATCGAAATTACATAATTTGTTGCTTGATTACCAAAGCGTCCGCTTACCCGCGAATTCCTCGATGGTCGAGTTTCATTATTCATCGAGTGTACGTCGTTTGTCGTGTATAATGGCCAGGTTCCAAATAACGCCGAAACAGCATAAGTCATCCATAACGAATAGTTCCCTTTAAACATACCGACCGTCGTTGTCGGCTCAAGACAGTGTAATAAAAAAAATCAATCCGCAACTACCCGTTGGTTCCTTCGGTAGAATAAATATTACAATATGGAATCGATTATCATAACAGAAAAACCCGACGACTCGTCTAATGCAGTATTTTTTTAATTGCAGATCAAGATGTAGATTTGGGTCATCGGACGTCGAACGTTATGAAAAACGCTAAACACCCGATTTTGCAATGGGAACCGTATTTCTGCGTTTTGCTACAGGACGAACAAACCTTCACAGCGTATAGAAGCGAAGATTTATCGGTGAGATTTTCAATTTTTTCGATGGCCTTGGTGGTATATTCTCTTTGGTTAAGAAAAATAACGGTCCTGGAGTAATTAGATTACGTTAAAAAGTTGAAATTAATTTAGATGTTAATTTATTTAATTTTCCGGCCGCAGATTTTCGCTGGAACATTCCGAGGCTTTGGGTTGAGGAACAAGGTTGGTTTTTTCTCTTTGTAGTCTTTCTGTATTTTTGAAATAGCTTTGCGTTAGTATTGGTCGCAAGTAACGTGTATTGTCATCTATGGAATGTGGGTACGATGCTTGCTTGTACTGGGAAGGATGTGGTGGTGTTGCGTAGTCTAGCTTTTTTGCGTTATTTCCTATGTAGGAATTTTTTAGCGTCGATTGAGACGAAAAATTGGCATGTTTGATAACTCCTTCGATACGACTGATAGGCAAAAATATCACATAACTGATTTGATAGGAATTGATCGATTCTACGAGATGGGTTATATATTATTTTCACGTATTGTTCATATTTAAGGAGTTATCGTGTTTTGAAAATTTCAAAGCTGTGTACTTCCTCGAATATGCATAAAACAAAGTAAAGCGTGTAACTCAATTTATCGCATTATTGTAATCTTTCAATCAAGTCATGTTCTTTTTTTGCCTATACGTCAAATTGAAGGAGTTATAAGACTTTTTGCGTAATTGATGCGAAAAAATGATTGAACTCGTTTGTAACGCGGAAGCATCGTTTTATCATGAAAATTCTGCTGAAGTTGAGTGTAATTTTAATACGTCATCTATTTGTTGAGATTTTTCTCGCGTAGATATTTGAAATTATGTTAAATGACGAGGGAGGGGTGGGGGTACTTATCGGAAAATAAAGTAAAAATTTCCACAATACTCTGGTGTAATTTTATGGGAAAAGTGTGAATTATTGTGTAATTAATTTATGTAATTTTACTGGCGAAAAGAAATGAGGAAAATGGGAGGCGGGCGTTTCAAATGAATTTTTTCATTATTAATTAGCGATGAGGAAAGTATCCTTTGTTTTTATTATTTTATAATATTTGTCGCTTTTTTAATTAAATTACTGGTATAATTATTACTTCTATGTGTATTTTGTACGCGAAAAACGATTAAAATACAGTTTGACTCCTTCATTTGAAAAAGCAGGCAACCAAAATGACGTAAATATGAAAATTATGCAAATTTTTCAAGAGCTTGATGTAACAACAGACATTAAGATTCTCAACTGTAGGTCGCAGCGGAAAGGGGAATTGATAGATTTTTTGTAAATAATTATACTCATATCCGCAGGAAGTGCTATTGCTTCATATTTAGTGGAATTGATGAAAGCGTTCCCAGCGGAATTCAAAAGAACTACTTTCAGTATGATTTCCTCGCGTCGATAACCAGGTGACCTTGGGATCTAAAGTATGTGATGTCTCAAAAAATTTCGTTTGATTTAAAAAATATTTCTTTTTTTCTAAACAAAAATTGATGAACGATGCGGATTCAAATGAGAAATTGGTCTTCGTCATATTGTAAATTATTTAGCAATCCTGATCTTGCATAAATTTTTTGATGGATTTTGAAAAAATGTTCACGGTTTTAAGTCATTCCCTTCTCCTCGTTGGCTCGAAATTTTCGCTCTTAATTTAGAAAAGAATCTTTTCATATTTGTTTCAAATTTGAACCTTTTATTGATCAAATCCTTAAATTATGACGCATTTATTTTATTTTAGAATTTCAAAAAGGAAACAAATATCGTTGTATTGTGTGTATAAAAGGTATTGGGTGGAGGGGAGGGGGTACTTTGTTGTTTCAAAAACCAGAAATGGGATCAACTCTTGGGTTGTTCAGCTTTGGTGGTGGCGTAAAAAGGAACAAAGGTGGTGTTACACTAATAAAAGCTGACATTGCCCCTGATAATGCATGAGAATGCAACTCGCATGCTGCGAAGTACATTAAATTGCTCTTCTTTTTCCACGAAGGAGTTGGAAATTTATTAATCACACTGTATCCGAGATTATATTTACGGTTCGAAACGCCATGTTGGCTGTTGCTTTTTGTTAGTTTTTTTACGGACGCTTTGGACGCGAAATTTTCACTGTAACGTGAAAAACTCATGATTATTGGTAGAAGTGGCGAAGCTTGAGCATGCCAATGGGCCTTAGGTTTGATCTAATGAACAAGTTACTATTCGCAGATCGGAGACGCTCTTTTTGTCGACCTACCAAGGGTACGTTTGGACGGAGGCGCGAAGGCATTTCGTCAAAAATGGGGCTACGATATTTCCTCGCCTCTGGGACTGCTCGAAGAAGTAGACGAAGAAGATGACGCGAACGAAGACACTAGTATTTCGGAATCGGCTTCTTTGCGCGAAGACATCATACCGAACTCGGCGTATTCTCCAATAGGTGAGTGATCTCTCTATTCGCATTTGCGGTTCCACTCGAATGAGCTATGGCTTGGTCATACTAACGGTTTCTGCGATATCCGAAATACTCGCTACAAACGCCGAACAATTGATAAGATGACTTTTTATGGAAGTAAAAGATTTCCGGCGTTGGGCGTAACCTTAAGGAGTCGCGTACTGTACCGGAAATACGATATTGTTACGGTTGGCTCGTTAGATCGTCGTACTCGTATTTAACGCTATTTATTGTTTTTTATTTTCCGATTGTGCGCGCGTATCGATGTTTATCTTTCGAGAACCTCGATCAGTGTATTGTCGAGGTTCGTCCATGTCGGCTGCTTCGTTTTCGGAGCGAATTTAGGTCGAGAAAAGCGCGCCTGTGAAAGAGAAAAATATTGCGATAGAAGGTAATGTACGAGGTGACGTAATGCTTTCGATAAAAATGTTTTCCCTTTCCATCGCGAATGTGATAAAAAGAAAAAAAAACATATCCGTAGAATTTATACGTGTTAGAGATTTCGCGTAGTCGTGTACGAGCAATTATTAAACGTGGTGTTTGTTCATTTGAAAATAAAATTCAACGGTGTCGCGGTGTTATGATCAAGTGGCCCCCTTGAGGCGTTCGCGAAATGGCTCATCGAAGGGTTTGGAAATCGATTAAAAATCGTAAAAGGAATTCCGTGTGCGCGTCTATAGACGAAGATAGACCAGTGCTCAGTCGTAAGTAGAAGTACATTAATTAACCAATCAGTTCATGCGTTTTTGGTTTGCGGTACTCGTTCGAAAGGAGCTACCGCGTGGAAGTGTGTAGGTGCTGGCTGATAAATGGTATCTCTCGGTTGTCGTCGCCCGTCGCAACTATACTCGCGAAGAGGAAGGGAAACGAATAAAATATGGAAATTACGGAAAATCGTTGATTCATCTGCCATATTTGGATATAAAATACCAGAGTACGAGACAGCCTTAGAAATAAGTACATTAACATTCGAACATGGCAGCCCAAGCTAAGAGTAACCTTGCGTTAAAACTAATTTAAACCAATTAAAACGAAGACGTCGTTTGTTGACGTGGTCAACGAAGTACGCGAATCCAGGTCGTTTTTTGAAATGTTTTGACGCATTAGACGGAAAAACAAACAGAAAGGATAGTCAGAAGACACCCTCTTACCGATGTAATGGGACACTTTCCTTTTTTTTTTTTTGAAGACATATTCACCTGAAATCTATATTTTATGAAATGAGAGTCGTTTTCTCTGTGACCTCATCACGCCAGAACGAGCGAACCGAATTTCGTCAAATTTTCAACACTGTAAATTACCGGTAATTATCGTAAGTGCGGAAAGTTAATGGTAAGTTACCGAAAAACTTCAAATTTATGGTAAATCGTCATTGGTTACCAACTGTAAAGCAACAGTAAATTACCGTAAATTGGTGGTAAAATACATAAAATGACGGTAAATCATTGTAAATTACCGGTGAATTAAGTAAATTGAATTACTGGTAAATTACAAAAATTGACAGTAAATTACAGGTAAATTACGGTAAATTACCATAAATTATCTGTAAATTACCAAAAATTACCGGTAAATTACCGCAAGTACTGTGAACTTACGGTAATTATCACAACTTATCAAGATTATATCATAAAATGACATTTGCTACAATTTTGATGTCATTTGCCTTTTGGTAATAACGGTAATTTACCCAACTGTCATAACCTTCTGATTTAGATCTCAGCTAAATGGCCGGGAAGATTTTTGTAACATCAATTACGATTGAGAGTTATTATGAATAGAAAAAAAAGGAGTGTGCGGTGGCAAACATTGCGAAGCAATGTGAGAGGGGGTTGGGGGCGAAGCCCACAACTAGCGAAGCTAGTTCAAAAATATAAAATTAAGGGTTCATACAATATGACGACCTTTTTGACCGATGGCTGAGCAATGTTTCGTAATGTGGATTTTAAGTGATGGGGGAAGTAAGGGTTACGATGAAATTAATCATTTTAAGCTACTAACGTTATTCGCGTAGAACGCAGCGTTGACTAGAAAAACTCCAAAAAGTAAACTTCACTCGATATTTGCTCGATGATTGACAAATCTGGGGGATTTTTCATCCCTTTGTCTGTCAAAAAAAAACATTTTTGAGGGATAAAATCCCCTCATCCTCATCTTGCCACTGTTTAAACTCCATACCGGCGGTTATTTTAATTTGATTTTTGGTCATTTTTCAAGATTTCATTCAAATTGTTGATTGATGAGTTATTTGCATTTTTGCTCCGAAGTATCACTTTTCAGGGCCGGTTTTAGGATTGTTCGTTGGGGGGGGTTTAGGTTCCATAAATTATGAGTAATTTTTTTTTATAAAGAAGAGATAACTAAAAGTGATGTTGTGTTTTAAATTAGGTAAAAATTACGAGTGAAACTTGACCTCTTGGGGGGGGGGGTTTAACACCCAAAAACCCCCCCCCCCCTTAAAACCGGCCCTGTCACTTTTTGTTTCATTTGGTTTTGAAGAATTCTTCTTTTTAAATAATGTTTTTTTGAGGATTTTTCTAGTGTCACGTTCGTGTTTAATTTTTTCAGTGGTTGAACTTTCATGTTCGAATGTGTTAACCTTTGTGCCCCGTTCTCCGTTTTGTCTCCTTTCATTATTACTATGTATATGTACGTTGTACATTACCTTTCTTAATATTTAAACTTATTAGTTATTATCTGTGAAAAACAAAAAAAATTGTCGATAAAAATGTTATTTTGGATTTATACTTTTGATATTTTTTACACGATAAATTGAAAGTATAAAGTAATCGAGATAGTATAAACGAATAATCATCTTTGGTAATTTGCATAAATATTGGCTATTTGTAAAATTAACGCTATCAGTTTTAACTAACGAATTAATATAACACGAGGTTATAATAAACGCGAAAAAAAATGCCAAAATGTCGTAAGGTCACCGCTTCATCGCGTTACGAGCACAGTATTAAATCGACAATCACGAAAAAGATTTTCGACAATTTTGCTGGCTGGCCAAATAAAAATAGTTCGATGGGTTCATTGGCGATTTACCAAAACCAGCAATAATTACTTAGCCAATTTAATTACCGCTTTAATGGCGGTCGTTGTGTTGAGATTTTTCGATTCATCGGTTTCGAAAATTAAGAATAAATGGGATAAGTGAGATAGACGGCGATGTTGTGGTGGACATGTAATTAAGGTGGTTTATGCGTTCACTCGATACGTAAAATGTTGCAAATGTATTGCGGTTTTAAAAATGGTCGGGGAATTTTACAATTATAATGTGCGAAGCATTGGTGAGCGATTTAACTGGAAAAAGATTTCATTTTTCGTTGAAAACTACTACTGCGGAGTAAAACTCGAGATAGTAAACTGATTCGATGCGCGCGCATTGTAACCAGTTTAGATGTCGTGTCTGCGCAGTCATTTCATGTGAAAAGATGACGCACGCGCAAGTATCGAGTTCGATGCGCGCGCATCATGATAATATATCATGATACGTACTTCTTGTTGATAATGTAGATATTTTATTATTATCCCTTAAAAATTTCCACCAATGCCAAACGCATCCTCTAATTCGGTATTAGGTCTGAGATAACGGTAATCGAAGCACCTACAACGACCGCTGTTGGGGTACTTTGATCCGTTGTAACATTCAACAATTATGCTTAGTCTTCGTAATTCATACAAAAGTTTAAACCCATATTCCGCATCTGAGTAATCGCAAAAATAATGCCAGCATTGACAACGAAATGAATCATCGTTATTATGGAACGTTCTATCGTTATCATAAGCGATATTATTTACAGTTGTCGAATAATTAGAAAACATCAACGAACAGGAACTTACATAGTTACGATTGAATCACACTGAAGAACGACGATCGACGATATTACGATGAATAGCGCAACGGCTGCTGGTTTCATTTTGTCATCCGAGACGTTGAGTAAGCAGGTTTGTCGCGTTTCGAGTAACTTTTCGAATCGTTAGAGTTGTTTACAAGATCGATTTCGGAAATTTGTTGAGTGGAATTTTTACGAGTTCGTTGATCATTTGAATTCAAGGTTTGAATGAGTGATTTTTTTTTTACAATTACTTTTGAGGCGTTTTTATTATTTTTTTTAATTCATTTTTTCGATAGTAAATAGATGAATTCCTTATGAATAATTTTTTTCCGTTGAAATATTTTTTCAACGTGATTAAGAGGTCAATAAGAAGAAAAAATTTTATATGCGATACACCAAAATGATCGATAGTCCTCGCGGAAAGAAATATCATTTACTAGTAATTTATGGTAATTTACCGGTAATTTATGGTAATTTACCGGTAATTTATGGTAATTTACCAGGTGATTTTTGGTAATTTATGGTAATTTACC
>QBDW01003405.1:0-30034 GCA_003261595.1 Maconellicoccus hirsutus | reverse complement strand
AAGGACGTTTATAAAAAAAAAACCTAAAAATTATCGAAATATGTAAAACCTGTTCCTCTAATTTTTACTTTCACAAATTTGTGCTGAAATTTGAGTTTATTGATTTATTTTGTGTTGCAGAATAATTTTCAAAATTTTTACTGTAAATTTTTTAACGTTAAAAAATCTAGAAAAATTGTAAAATCAATTTGAATGGTTATAAGAATTTTCTAAGCAAATCATCAAAAAATTCTTCAAGGAAATTCGTTTCAAACATTTTTCACTATTTCTCAACAAAAAAAAAAAAAAAAATAGAAAAAGAAGTCGAAAAATTACCAAAACAAGTAAAGCTTGTTCATCTAATTTTCACTTTCAGTTAAACTTGTTACTCCAAAATTATCAAGCTTTTAAATCGAAAAGGCTCGCATTGAAAATTACGTAAATAAAGCCTAAAAAAACAGTTCATAGCTCATTAGCTTCCATTCGATTAAAAAAAATCTACGGTGTACTGTTAATACGGCCAGTGTTTGATGAAATGCTTCATTAAACTTGAACATTTTCGCAAATTATTTCGTTTTGCGCTCGTAAAATACGATTGTTGAGCTGCTCGAATATCGTCGTAATTTTTTCTCTACTCCCAGCTCGTATCTTATCTGTAATGGCTTCTAATTCATCGAGGTACTCGTGAAGTAGCGCAGGGGCTTAGGAAGAGGGGAAGGGAACCGAAGGTGAAAAAGTAGGGTTACTTATGAGATTAATAAGTTGACTACTGCGTCGTTTTATTTTGCGAAATTTTTTTAAAATGATAGGACGACGAGGAAGTGGGGGGGGGGGGTGAAAGCTCGTCGATAATTTAACATCCATCTTAAGAAATATACAGAAAAATGTGATAAAAAATATTTAATGAAAAAAATTATTAAAAATGACTTATAAAGGCGTACTAAACGAAGAAGAAAGAAATCTGTAAAATTAAGCTAATTAAGCGATTCGAGGCTAATTTTCTTTTTCTAAAATTTCTTGTATTTCGATCAAAGTCTTATTTCTGGTTTCGGGCACGACGAAGTAAATGAAAATAACCAAAACGACGCTTATGCAAGAGAACATGACGAAATTGATGTAAATACCTAGATTGGTGGCAACGTAGAGGAATATTTTGGTCATTAAGAAGCTCATAAGAGCGTAACCGATGATGGCGATGCAGCCTCCTATGGCTTTGATGCTGAGCGGAAATAGCTCGCTGCGGATCAGAAAGATGACCGGGTACGCGACGGCGTAAATGCTGGCGTACAACGTGATGGTGGCGAATATCAACCACGGAAAGTACGGTATGTGGACGAGGTTCTCTTGGACGTAGTATAGCAATGCGGTGCAGGCGTGCATGACGGCGATGAGCGAATATGAGATTAACATGATGGCACGACGATTGAAGCGATCGATGACGAAGGAGGTCAATATGCCGACGACGAATTGAGCGATTCCGTATAGAATGGTTAGTTCATTCGGCGTCAGGATATCTGTCGAGGAGAAGGTGACGGAGGCGTAGGACATGATTGGGAAATACCCGGTGGAGCCGGACATCAAGTAGATAGCTAGCATGATCAAGGTACTTTTGTAGTTGGCAGGAGATGTGAGGATTTTTTTGTACGATGATTTCTTGGTAATCTCGGCGTTGGCGTTTTGTTGGATTTTCTCGAATTCGTGTTGAACCTGCGATATATCGTTGACGCCTTTTAACCACATGAAGTTATTTTTGGCTCGTTCGTAGTTGCCCTTCATGAGTAAATATTGAGCCGGCTCGACCATCCAGAAGACGGCCAAGAAGGCGATGAACATCAAGATGGAGTTTATCAGCGCGGTCATCTTGTAAGAAAAGTATCCAGCTGTTGTTAACTCGACGAGTAATCCGATATAGTAGCAGGTTATTGTTATCGTCCCGAAGACCCCGCGCACTACGGGCGAGCTATTTTCACCCAAGTACACGCTATTGGTTCCGTCATTTATTCCGCAAGCCAACCCGAAGAGTATTCGACTCAGGTAGATGACCAGGATCGTCTTGCTGCATAAAATACCAAGCCACATGGCCACAAATGACGTGGCCGAAAATGCGAGTAATTTTTTACGACCAATTATATCCAACAAGAAAGCAGATATCAAGGCTCCGAAGATTTTTCCGACATGCTCAAGCGAGGCGATCCAAGAAGCTTCGTCCATGGTTAGGGTCATCTCGGCGTTGGTATTTTTTAGCACGTTCAATGTCGGCGCGACCCAGCCGTTGCCGATGCCCAATGCCATCTCGTTCAGGCTGACTGAAATGGTGGTTAGGATTAGTAAAAGCGTGGTTGCGACGATGAGTAATTTACCTGTCATTACGGCCAGAGTTTGGTGCAGGATTTCCGTGCGTTTGGAGTACATGGCGGATGCGCGCGAGTCATGCAAATGGTGATGAACGGCGGAGTTCGAGGTGTTATGGCGTTTTTCCGAGCTTATCGCGGAGGTTGTGATAAAGAGGTGGAGGCATAAGTGGCGATGATTTTATGTTTTATTTATCATGAGTACTTTATGGTTTGATAATGGCTCCGCGTCGTGATCACCGAGAAATCGTATTCGAGATAGCAATATTTTTAATATCAAGTGTATTTAATTTTAAAGCATTTGCGGTGCTTGTGGAGTATTTTTCCAATTTTAATGTCATTTTTGGCTTGAATTGTGGGAAGTATTTTAGATGAAGATTTATCAAAAGTATTTCAGGAGGGAGGAGCTGGCCAAATATTTCTTGAAAATGTAATGTCAGCGGGTATAGGATGATCAATCGATCCTGACCCAATAATATGATTAAATAACTTTTTATTTAATGTTTTTAAAATTCTTCAAAGGGCAATTTTTGTTTGAAGGGGGTTTCTATTTGGTGGCTTGGTGAAGTGGTGAGCACGTTTGTCATGAAACAAGACGAATTATACGACAAAAAGAATTATCCCTCGAGTTACAAGCCTTTTTAGCCTATATTTCCAGTGAAGATTTTGTTACAATCGTCATGCAGATGATTCGATGAACGAAAAAGCTAAAATTAAGGAAGCATAACGTCTAGAAAATATTACAAAAGGTACAAAAGCAGTATATTGGCATTTTTATGGAGATCGATTACATCAAACGACTAATAATTAAGTTCCATGTAAAAATGACTCATTTAGTCTTCTCGAGCATCTCTTGTATCTCAATCAATGATTTATTTTTAGTCTCCGGTAAAAATACATACACAAATAGTACGGTCAATGACGTCAGCAACGAGAATAACGCGAAATTAGCCCCGATTCCGTAATTATATGACAAAAACAGAAATATCTTAGTTGTCAAGAAACTAGTCGCCGAATAGGCAATGACAGATAGGCAACCACCAGCAGCCTTGATGCTCAAAGGAAAGAGTTCCCCGCGTATCACAAAAAGTGCCGGGTACACGAAGGCGTAAACGCTGGCGTAGAACGTTATAGAGACGAAAATCAGCCAAGGGAAGTAAGGAATGGAGACAACACTGGAGTTGACGTAGTACAAGGCGGTGGTCACAGCGTGAGTTAGGGCGATCAACGAAAACGATATTAAAATTATTGCTCGACGATTGAAACGACCAATGAAAAGAGACGTAGGGACTACAACGAGGGTTTGAGCGATACCAAACAGAACGGTGAACTCGTTTGGGGTCAAGATATCAGTTGCCGAGAAGGCCATCGAGGCGTAGGACATCACGGGGAAATACCCAGTGCAGCCAGCAAGGCCATAGATAGTTACTGTGATGAAGAGACTCTTGTAATTAGCCGGAGATGTTATGGTTCTCCTGAAGGAGGATTTTTTTAGATTTTCTGATTGTACGTTTTGTTTGATACGTTCGAATTCTATCCTGGTTTCGTCGTTTTCGGGACTCGAGCCTCGTAACCAAGCGAAGTTCTTTTCCGCTTGGGTATTTCTACCTTTCATCAGGAGGAATTGCACAGGTTCTTTGATCCAAAGCACAGAGATAAATGCCAGAAAGGTGATGATACAGTTTACAGCGGCTGTGACGTTGTATGAGAAGTACGTAGCTACGGTGAATTCAGCTAGTAAACCGATATAGTAAAGGGTGATGCATACCGCTCCAAAGACTCCGCGGATCATCGGTGAACTATTTTCCGCCAAGTACGTGGAGTTGGTGCCGTCGTTGAGACCGACGAATAAACCGAATATTAGACGTGTCAGGCAAAGGATCGGTACAGATTTTGTGAATAAGACGACTATCCACATTATGAAGAATATCAATGCGCTAGATGTCAACAGAATCCTGCGACCGATGATGTCCAGCACGAAGGCTGTGAATATGGCGCCGAATATTTTGCCGAAGTTGTCCAAAGATGCGATCCAAGAGCTTTCCTCCATCGTTACGTAGAATTCGCCATTGGGGCTTTGTAACGAGTTCAACGTCGGAGCTACCCAGCCGTTGGCTACTCCTATTGCTAATTCGTTAAAAGCCACTGTAAAGGAGGATTTTTAAGATATGTACGTCTTGGTTTAAATTTGAGGGTTTTTTGAAAGAAATCAAGCATACCTGTCATCAGTGATAGAACTTGATTCAAGGTCTCCGCAGTTTTCGTCATTTTTCCCAAAAATCAAACGATTGAGTTGATATGAGTTAGAACACGAAATGAAAACGATGTTATTTTCTTTCAAGGAGCGCAGCTGTGTTTTCTTATCTTGGGTATTAAGCGGTATTACAGAAAAGTAATTAATCGCGTAAATTAAACGTTGTGGTGGTGTATGGAACGTGATTAGGTCGTTTTAAGTGGCAAATGATAATAATTAGAATCGTGTAACGCGAGAAAGGGGATACGGTGAAGTGATATTTTTGAATGATCACTTGACAAATATCAAAAGATAAGGTGGATTTGAACGTTTTGTGTTGTAGAGAATGCATTGAAAAAAAAAAGCTCTGGGCAGGGCTAAGGAACTTTTTCAAGTGATAGATTTGGGAAGCTAGAAATATTAAAGGTACGGTCACGCTGTGCTATAAATATCTTCCACCAAGTTTCAGTGGCTCATTCGTATCAGCGGACTCCGCTGCGTAATTCGTGATTTCAAGCTATTCCGTTAAGCATGGAATGCCTTAACTGTGCAAACCATTCAGTATTCTCCCTTCCTTTGCGTTGCACGCTTTGAATATGTACATTGCTTCCCTAGATTGCTCCGCATGTTGTCTTTATACCTAGCGCGATCTGGGCGGCGCGTTGTAGTACTAGTGGCCTGCTTGGAAGTCGCGACAACGCGCTAGACCAAGCACGTTGTATCCTAAACGACATGCGGAGTTATGAATGAAGCTTGTGGACAATGTGGAGCGGGCAAAGGAAAGTGGAATGCTGAACAGGTTGCGTCGCTTACGTATTCTGAACGGAATAGTTTCAAATCACAACTGTGCAATGTAGCGCGTCGATGTTGATGAACCGCTGGAACCTAGCGGAAGGTTGTAGCTGTGCGCGCTTCTATATTCGATAATTGAATAATTTTAAATTCATGCGAAATAGACTAGTTTTGTGCTTTTTTTCAATTGCTAATTCGTTAAATGCCACTGAATAAAAGAATCGAAGGTTTCTTAAGACGACACAAGTGGAAAATTGCGATTAATTAAATATTAAAACATACCTGTCATGAGAGGTAAAACCTGAGGGAAGATTTTCGACGATTTGGTCATTTTTTGCTGGGAAATTGGTATAACGAAGCGATGTTTGTGATGGTAGAGAACAAAATGGATGAGTTTATTTTAACTATATTGCACAGATACTTATTCAGTTATCTTATCGTGCTGTAGGAGTTGTGAGAGTTTAATTATTAATCAAGTAAATGATTCGTGGCAACAGTTGTATTATGAGATTGGATCTCTCACGTGTTGATAGGTCGTGAAAATGACGATAGCTTTTTAGATCGGTTTAATTAGTCCTCAAAATGTGTTTCAAAGTTTCTATTTTTCTAAAGTTCTACCAAAAAAAAAATAGATAGCAAAATCGAATTATCGAAGTCGAAATATTATCATTATAATATTGAAATAATACCACTAAAGTGAAATATCGAAAGCAAGTTGTCAAAATCGAAATATGGAAATCGAAAATTGCATGAAAACTGTTAAAATAGTTTAAAATTGATCACGATTTGCTTAAAATCCTGTAAAATTACGCAAAGTCTTCAAAATGTTGCTAAAATGGTTTAAAATTGTTTAATATTTGCTCAAAATTGCAAGAAACTGTTAAAATGTTGTTAAAGTAGCGTAGAATCGATAAAAATTAGTTTAAAATTGCTTAAAATTTATGCCAAATTGTCAAAATGTTAAAACTGTTTAAATAAAAATCGTTCAATAATTTCTCAAAATTACATAAAAACTGCTAAAAAGTTGTTAAATTAGTGTAGAATCGATAAAAATTAGTTTAAAATTGCTTAAAATTGCCCCAAATTGTCAAAATGTTGATAAAATTGTTAATATTGAACAATTTTACTGTTTTAGCAACATTTTGACAATTTTGTGCAATTTTGAGCTATTTTGAACAATTGTAAATCAACTTTGATCAATTCTACACTAATTTAACAAAATTTTTCATTAATTTAAACGTTTTGCACAACTTTTGTCCAACGTTGAATAAATTTTGAACAATTTTAAACAATTTTAGCAACATTTTGACAATTTTGTGCGATTTTAAGCAATTTTGAATGAATTTTGATCGATTCTAAGTTATTTCAACTAAATTTTAACAGTTTTTAGGTAATTTTGAGCGAATATTAAACAACTTGAAGTTTAAAAAACCATTTGACAATTTCGCGCAATTTTAAACAAATTTTAAGCAGTTTTAACATCATTTTAGCAAATTTTGTTCAATTTTATGTAAATTGTCTATCAATTTAATTTTTTTGTTCAATTTTTATGCGATTTTGAACTAAAACTGAACGACCTTGAATGACTAATGACATTTTATCAATTTTGTGTAATTTTAATCATTTTTGATTAATGTGAACAAAATTTTGACATTTTTAATGCGAATTTTTCATCAAATTTAAGCTACCTGTACAAATATCACTTGATTTTATGCGAATATATTGTAATGTGAGTGAATTTCCAAGGATGGAAAACGAGTTGAGCGAAGTTCGTTTTAAAAATTGTTATCGCTGAAAATTAATCACGCGAAATTGAGAAACTTATGTACTATCGCGATACATATTTACAATTTTTTTTCATACATTACGAATAATAATAAATCACAAAATCAACGTTCACGTATTACCTTCGAGAGCGCTTTGTATCTCAATCAACGATTTATTACGCGTCTCGGGCAGGAAAAAATACACGAAAATAACCAAGGCGAAGGTGAGCAAAGCGTACAAGATGAAATTCGCCTCTATACCGTAATTACGAACGACGAAAAGGAAGATTTTCGTGAAAAAGAAACTCGTCGCGGAGAAGCCAATAATCGAAAGGCAACTTCCGGTCGCCTTTATACTCAACGGAAAGAGTTCTCCGCGGATAAGAAACACCGCCGGATAGACGAACGCGTTAACTGTGGTGAAAAACGTCACCGAGGCGAAAGCCAGCCAGGGGAATCGAGGTATCGGGGAGAATTGGCGGTGTATGTAAAACAATATCGAAACGAGGACGTGGGTGGTGGCTACGATAAAATACGATATCATAATTACCGGCCGGCGATTAAAACGGCCGACGAAAAGAGAGGCCGGAGCTGCGATTAATGTTTGGGTGATGCCTAACAAGACGGTGAATTCGTTAGAGCTGAGGGTATCGGTGGAGGTGAAGGTGGCCGAGGCGTACGCCATGATGGGTAGGTACCCTGTGCACCCTGCTAGACAGTATATCGATACCATGATGAAAAGGCTGCGGTAATTGGCCGCAGACGAGAGGGTTCTTTTGAACGACGTTTTCCTCAGATTTTCTTCCATTACGTTTTGGCGAATTTTCTCGAATTCGTTTTCCAAACGAGACGTATCCGGGTTACGGGCGTGTAACCAGATGAAATTCCTCTCCGCCTGGATCGGGCGCCCTTTCATGAGTAAATATTGCACGGGCTCTTTAATCCAAAGCACCGACGTGAATGCTAAAAAGGTCACGGCGAAGTTTACCCCAGACGCGGTACCGAACGGGAGGTAAGTAGCAATTACAAATTCGGTTAGCACGCCGACGTAATATAAGGCGCAGCATATACAACCGAATACGTTGCGGATTAAAGGAGAGCTATTTTCCGCCAAGTACGTGGAATTCGTGCCGTCGTTCACGCCGACAAATACGCCGAACAGGAAACGCACAAAGTACAAGATGGACGCGGACGGCGTTAACCAAGTTATCAGCCAAATGAAAAAGAACACGAATGCGCAGCACGTCAATAAAATCCGTCGTCCTATTATATCCAATAAAACAGCGGCCATTATGGCGCCCAGGATTTTTCCAGCGCTGTCCAAAGAGGCGATCCAGGAGCTTTGATCTGGTGTTATGCATATCTCACCGGTGCAATTTGGACTACTAAGGTTGTCCAATGTGGGCGCCAGCCAACCGTTACCTAGACCTATTGCGAATTCGTCTAAAGCCACTGTAAATTTTTTCAGTTTTTTATGAACAAATTTTTCTCAATTTGAAATAATTTCTAATAATAAACATACCTATTGAAATGGCCAAACATTGATGTAAAGTTTGTAAAGATTGAGACATTTTGTCTACGGTGAGATGAATTTACATAACGAAACACTACAGATTAACCGAACTAAGGTGATGAGCCACTAAAGCGATTAATATTTCTGATTTTTTACTCGTATTTCGGTATCAGCTTTTTTTAAATAATCGCCAGACGATTATTTAATTACTGAAAATTACCATCGTAATGTGAACGTGCTCGATGTTGATTTCTAATACGAAGTTACGTTGATAAATCAATTACACGATGTATGGAAATTACAAGCTGAGACGATTAGGAGTTCAACGAGGCGTGAAGTTTTCGTGTATTCGATGTTCAACGTGAGATGATGTGCTAACTGCGAATACGTGGATTTGATTCGTAAATTAATTCGTCCGATGGGTGGTTCGACTTGGAATCGATGATGTATGTTGATCGTATTTAATTCATTGAATAAGTCGATGTTTGAATAATTTCACTGAGGAATTGTTTCGAATTAGGGTTGATCCCTGCCTCCCTCCTCCTCTCCTAAAATGGTTGACTTTTGATATTTGCATATCGATATCACGACAGATTTGATGATTTAATTTGGTCGCTCCTGAAAAAATACCCGAATGGGTGATTTTTTGTTTTTTCACCCTCCCCCCTCCCTTATCTTAGATTGATTTTATGATCAATTGTTTTTTTAATTGACTTGATTGTAGCGGAAAGATTTTTGTATTCTGTTTTTATGAAAATTGAAAAATTCGGTTGTTTTGGTAAAGTGCACTATTACTTTTTTCTTTTGATTTTTTTCAACATTTTTTTTTGATTTTTTCAAAAATTTCAGCAAACAAAAAATACCAGTTTTTTTTAATTTTTTAACATCAAAGAAAAATAACCTCAATTTTTTTTCAATTTTTTTAAATTTGGTAATTATGCAAAAATTTGTCAATGAAATGTTTTTTTTTGATTTTTTTAAAAACAAAAATTAGATTCAATTTCTCTTAAATTTATAAAAATTGATATTTCGTTAGGATAATTATCGGATAGTAAATATCTGTGAAAAAAATAATTACTAATTACGCTATTTATAGTTCTGATCGCTTGATGACGTCATCAAACGCATCCATTATAATTGCGCACCATCCGCTTCCAGATAAAGACGTTTTAACAACGTTTGAACTTGGCTTCTTACGTAACCTCGTTTTCCATCGATAAGGCGACTCGTTTACTACTTGAGGGGAATAGTTGTTGGGAGGGGAGGGGGAAGGACTATTTTAGAAATGCGTCCAGTTATGACGTAATGCGATGATTTTCCAGGTGTAATTAAAATATTTGGAAAATATTGGTATATCGAGAATGTTTCATTTGTATTTCGGAGCGTGGTACCACTGGTGTTTGAAGCGTCTTGTAAAATTTACAAATTATTAGAGTTTTGGAGTAATTTTGAAAAAAAAAACATTATTGCGATGCGTGGTTTTACTAGTGTGAGAGGGGATGAAGAAAGAGCTGGTAATGGAAAAGAATAAAAAAAGGTCTTTTTAAAGTCACCCCAAAAAGCCACATCAGATCTCGAAAAAAAAGGTATTTAAAACTCGTCAATTTAATATTTCAATTTGCGTAAAAATTCCGTTCAAAGTCGCCCCATATTTTCAAAGTCACTCCTAAAAACAGCACCAATTTTTTTTAAGTGATCAGAACTTTTTAATTAAATATGTAAATGGACTTGAAATTCCGTTCAAAGTCGCCCCATAAATTCAAAGTCGCTTCAAAAGACCACTAAATCCCCCCCCCCCAAGTAGACCTTCGTTATTGAGCAATGTCAATTGATCCAAAAATTTTGTTCATAGTCGCCCATGCTTTCAAAATTTAACCCAAAAGACACTAAATTTCAAAAAAAAAACTTTTTAGAGCTTTGCTAATTAAATATTTTAATCGACCCCAAAATTCCGTTCAAATTCGCCCCATATTTTCAAATTTACCCCAAAAGACAACTTTAAATTTCAAAAAAAAAAGCTTATTTAGAACTTCGTCAATTAAATATTTTAATTTACGCGAAAATTCCGTTTAAAGTTACCCCATATTTTCATAGTTAACCGAAAAACCACCGCTAAATTTAAAAAAAAGTGATCAGATTTTTTTGATTAAATAAATAGACACGAAATTCCGTTCAAACTTGCCCCATACCTTCAAAGTTGCCCCAAAAGATGACACTTTTTTCTAATCAATTTATACTTTATGTTGAAATAAATGAATTTTTTTCATCGTTCATTGAACATGATGTCATTTTTAATGTATTATTCTCACTGTAATCAGCAGAAAATTGTTTTGTCGAGGAAAATGGTAAAAACCCCCTCCCCCTTCCTTCCCCAGTCTTATTACTATTGTAAGGAAAAAAAATACTCGTGTTTTGATATAAGTAACAGCGCTAATATGAAATTTTGTATCACGTAAAAATTTTTATAGGGAAAAATGCGAATATGAAAGTGACGAAATAAAAACACCAAGGTCACGTGGTTCTTTTGACGTATTTTATACTAGTTTATGTACTTTTGTATTAAAAAAATTTACGTTCTGCGTTTTTTCGAAATTTTTATTGTAGATATTTCAAGTGCACTTGACAAAGAATCATTTTGCCCTTGATTATTTTTTACGTAGTAATTGCAGTCGTAATATTGTTTTAATCCTGAAAATTAATAGTAATATCGACGCAAGATTACGAATCTTGATGAAATTTACTAATTTTTGAAAATTTTAGTCATACAATTTTCTAAAAATTTTTAAATTAAAAAAAAATTCTATTAAAAATTGAGCAAATTGAACTCCATTTGGGAGAGAATTTTATAGGCTTTAATTTTGAACTAAATTATTTTCCTGATTAAAGAAGTTTTTGCGAAAATAAAAGCCAAAAAATATATGAGGGGGATGCTTAAAAAACAGCGTAAGTCATAGGGTGAGAAAATTATTTGATTTGACAAGGAAGGAGGGAGGGGGGATCGGTGATGCAATATTCATCGAAAAAACGAATTGAAATTTTCGTCGAGATCGAAACAATGATTTTTAGAGGTGATACGACTTCCATTTTAAAGTCATTTTTAACCATCCTCTTGACTCCTCTTGTACTTGAGGTAACTTTCAATAATTCTAAGATAAGATAGAAAATATATTTAACTTTGTGAAATGTGATCAACCACGAGTGGGCGTGAAAAAGCACCTCGGATTAATTTTCTTTTTCTAAAATCTCTTGTATCTCGATCAAACTCTTGTTTCTTGTTTCGGGCACGACGAAATAAATAAACACGACCATGGCCGAGCTGATACTCGAAAAGATGACGAAATTGATGTAAATACCGTAGTTGGTGGCCACGTAGAGGAATATCTTGGTCATCAAGAAGCTCATGACGGAGTAGCCGACGATGGCGAAGCAGGCTCCGATGGCTTTGATGCTCAGTGGGAATAACTCGCTGCGGATCAAAAACACCGCTGGATATCCAAAGGCGTATAAGCTGGCGTACATTGTGATGGTGATGAATATCAACCAGGGGAAGTACGGTATCTGGACGATGTTCTCTTGGACATAGTACAAGATGGCGGAGCACGCGTGTGTGACGGCGATTAAAGAATACGAGAGTAACATGATAAACCGACGATTGAATCTGTCGATGATGAAAGAGGTTGTCATAACGATGACGAATTGGAAGATGCCAAATAAGATGGTGAGCTCGTTCTGAGTTAGCATTTCTGTCGAGGAGAAGGCCAAAGAGGCGTAGCTCATGAGGGGGTAGTATCCGGTTGAGCCGCACATCACGTAGACGGCCAACATGATGAGGAAGCTTTTGTAATTGGCTCGCGACGTGAGGATATTCTTGTAGGAGGATTTCTTGGTGACCTCGGTGTTGACGTTTTGCTGAATTTTCTCGAATTCGTGTTGCACTTGGGTGATATCGTTGACGCCGCGGAGCCACATGAAGTTCTTCTTGGCTCGGTCGTGTTTACCTTTCATGAGCAAGTATTGGGCGGGTTCGACCATCCAGAAGATGGCCAAAAATGCCACAAACATGATGATGGAGTTGATGACGGTGGTGACGGTGAAGGAAAAGTAACTAGCTAAGGCTAATTCCAGGAGGAGCCCGATGTAGTACGCGGATATGGTGATCGTACCGAAGATACCGCGGGTCAGGGGGGAGCTGATTTCACCCAGATACACGCTGTTCGTACCATCATTCACGCCCGCCGCCAACCCGAATAATATACGGCTTAGGTAAATCACCAAGATGGATTTGCTGCACAAGATACTCAACCACATCGCCAAAAAGGTCGTGGCGCAGAACCCAAGTAACTTCTTGCGGCCGATTATATCGAGCAAGATGGCCGAAGCCAACGCGCCGAATATTTTGCCAATATGTTCCAGCGACGCTATCCAAGATGCTTGTTCGATACTGAACGCGAATTCGGAATTGTTTTCACGCAGCGTGTGCAAAGTAGGCGCCACCCAGCCGCTACCGACGCCCATCGCGAATTCATTCAAGCTCACTGTAAACGCAATACCCAATGTATGCCTAATGGAGAAATTCTCTTCAGTGAATTACCTGTCATCACGGATAACGTCTGGTGCAGGATTTCTCTGTGCTTGAAATTCACCATTGTCGGGGTCTTTGTCTTTTGTCCAAACTTGCTTTATCGTCTATGTCGCGAATTCGCTAACTGATGCGGATAGCGACGCGATAACTTATCGAAGTAGAGTTTCGCCTTATCTGAGCGCGTGTTCGAAATGCCATGCGTACGAGGAGTGCAATTTCGACGTGGTGATTTACGAGTGCGTATGTGCTCGAATACGCCGAGAGTGTGATGTGGTCAGGTGAACGGGGTGAGGAGTGTGAAAGTTTTGTAAAATTCATGAACTGAAAAATTATGACTGAGTTGGAGAAATTCGCTTAATTTGAGAATTTTTTAGAATTGAAATTTAAAACATTACGCAATTTTTTTAATTTTCGGATTTATCTCAATTTTTCAATAGTTTAGGAAGGGGGGGGGGCTCGTAAACGGTTTGAAATTTGAAGCGAAACTCGATTGTTTTATTTTCGTTTTTTTCCCTCTCAATTTTTGAGAGCTTTTTGAGTAGGGTAATGAAAAGGGTTTTTTTCGAAAAATTAGTTCAACTTGAGATACTTAACAAAGTCGAGGATTCGCAGGGCAGGGAAGGGGGGAGATTTCAATTTTTAAATTGATTAATTGAAAAAAATCGACGATAAAAAAGTAGTTTGAGCTTAAGGCAAAAATTTTTATATTGTATTTCAAAAATACGTAATTTTAACAATTTTTGAAATATTTAAAAAAAAATAAATTATGCCATGGAATTATTGAAAAATGAGCCAAAAAAATTTTTTGTGGGATTATCGCTCAAAATCCTTGATAAATTTCTGCTCCTTTGAAATTTTTCCTCTAAAAATTCCCCAGTTTTGTGATGTTTACGTTGAAATTTATGTCATCTTTAAAAAAAAGACCTTTGTTGGTTTTAAGATGTTAACCTCCCATCCCCTTTTCCCTGCGGTTGCTCTGCCTTTCATTGAGTGTAGTGTTTTCTTCATCATATTTAAATTTCAAAAATTTGTTTGTACCAAAAATGCTAATGTTTTTTTTTTATTTAACAAAATTATACGAGTAATCAATTTTTTTTTCAAATTGAAATTAAATCAATATTTTTAAATTTTTTTTGTTACTTTCTATGTTTCTCGTATTTGGAATAAAATAAATAACCGAATTGTTCCATCAGTTGAAACAATTCTGCAATTGGTTGTTTTATAATTATGCTGGATAATTTTTCAAATTTTTTCGCTTTTTTTTAATTCAAAATTTTTTTTCAATTTTTATGTAAATTTTTAAATTTTTCAAGTTAATTATGCATTTTTTTTTGTTTTAAAAAGGATTTTTGAAATTGTTTTTTTATTAATTTATTTCGATTTCTTATATTTTAAAAAGAGCCTTCTACTAAATCAGTCTAAATTGTAAATTTTTTTGAAAATTGAGCATTTTTTCAATTTTTTTGTTGGAAATTTTTTAATTATTGAATGTTAATGATAATTCAGATTTTTTTATTTCACGAAATCAAGTACGTAATTTTCATTAGAATTTGCAATTATTTTTTGAATAATTTTTCGAGTCAATTTCACTTAATTTTTTTTAAAATTTCGAAATCTTCGTTTTTTTAAAATTTGTATTATTGGGGGGGGGGGGGTAAAAGTAACTATTGCTTTTTTCTCATGAGTCGATGATTTCATGCCCATTTTATTAAAATTATAAAATTAAAATTAAAACTTCGATTATAATTACAGAAATATTTTGAAAAAATTGAGACAATTTTTTTCAATTTTTCTTTTTGTTTAATTATGTATTTGATTACTTTTTTCGCACAATTTTTTGATCATTTTACAATTTTTTTAATTTCTGGTTTGCTTTTCACTTGTTTCTATGTTTCTACAAATGGTTGAATTTTTTTATGAACGAAGCTGCGCAAAAATTTATGCGCGTGTTTGCGGTAGGGGAAGAGGGGAGGGGGAGTTTTTTAATTACTGGAATAAATTTCAAAAAATTGAGCGATTCGTCTCGTGAAAAAATTATTTCCATTCTCGCAACGACGTAATTTGACAGGAATATTACGCCTTTGAATTTCATCGAAACTTCTACATAATTTTAATTCAACGCCGAGAAATGATTTTCTCTGTAAACAATTAATTACCAGGCACATTTAACTCGTAAAGATCACGGAGGTCAAGTTAATTAAATTGTTTTGCTTTTGGACGAATCTGTACGGTCAATATCGAGTACAACGAACGATCTAAAATAGCGCATTCGGTCACTAGGCGTATTAAGGTTGATTTCTATAAAATTCGAATTTTTAATTACGCGTCGAACGAGTAAAAAAGAGGTATTTTCTACTAATAACGTTCTCGCGTTACAGAATATTATACACACGAATGGACACGCGATAAGATTCGTGTTAATCGCGTCTTAGATTATGTTGAATTTAATTTAATTTATTATTTACAAAACGATTCGTGTAATCGTATGAACCGGTGACACGGTTAATTAAACGAAGATTAGGATTATCAGCGTAGAGAATCAGCTTGGGGTACATTGCATCGATTCGCGTATCTGTATTAAAGATTTATTTTCCGTTTCTGGTAAAAAGAAGTACACGAAGAGGACGGTGAGCAGGGAGAGGAAGGCGAATATTAGGAAATTTGTTTCGGCACCGTAGAGATGAGTGATTTGTAGGAAGATCTTCGTGGTGAGGAAGCTGGTGGCGGCGTACGACATGATGGATAAGCATGATCCGGTGGATTTCACGGATAACGGGAAGAGCTCGCCGCGGACGAGGAATATGGCCGGGTACACGAAGGCGTAGGTGCTGGCGAATAACGTGATCGAGGCGAAGATCAGCCATGGAAAGGAGGCGATGCCGAAATGGCGGTTTGTGTAGAATAGACAAGAGGTTGAGAGGTGGCACGCGGTGATGATGGCGAATGAGGAGATAAGCAAGGTGCGGCGATTCAATCGACCGATGATGAAAGAGGTCGGGATCACGACCAGGGTCTGAATGACGCCGTATAAAATGGTGAATTCGTTCGCGCTCAGCAGATCCGTTCCGGTGAAGGTGATCGAGGCGAACCACATCACGGGGAAGTATCCCACTGAGCCTGCTAAGCCGTAGAGGATAACGACGATGGTGAGGCTGCGGTGGTTAATCGGAGATGTGAGGGTTTCCCTTAGGGAGAGGGTTTCGTTTGAGATGCTTTTCGAGAGTTTCGCGAATTCTGTGGCAGTCGAGGGGTCCACAGGGCGGAGATCGTGGAGCCAAATGAAGGTCTCGAAGGCTTTGGCGCGATGGCCCTTCATGAGCAGGAAATACACGGATTCTTTCATGTAGAAGGTCGACAGGAATACCAAAAAGGTAACGGAGGCGTTCACCAGCAACGTGAACCGGTACGAGAGATACGTGGCGATGAAAAATTCGAAAATTAAACCGAAAAAGTAGACTGATATGGAGATGGCGCCAAATACCCCTCGAATCTTTGGCGAGCTGTTCTCAGCAATGTACACAGCATTGGTACCCTCGTTGATACCGACGAATACCCCGTAAATCAGTCGCACCGCGAAGAGCACCTCGACAGAGGATGCGAACGCGGTCGCGATCCAGATTAAAAAGAACACCAAAGCGACCGAAGCCAAGGGGATTCTTCGGCCGATGACGTCAATAGCGAAAGCACTAAATATGGCGCCGAATATTTTGCCGAAATCTTCCAAAGACGCGATCCACGATAGATCATCGATGTCTAGGTCGAATTGAAGCCCTTTGCTTAATGTCGGAGCAACCCAACCATTGGCGATGCCGTTTGTTAGTTGGTTCAAAGCAGCTGTAATGAAATTGATGAGATGGAGTTATTGGTGTATAATATGCAGACGTACCTGTCATCAATGATAAAGTTTGATGCAATGTTTCCGATGATTTGGTCATGATTGCTGGTGAAAATAAACGAACCTGTGTGGTAGCGCGTCACCGATGTACTGAATTCGACATGTACCAATTGATTTTTTCTCGCCCAATCCGCGCGTTTTATCAGCGTGAGGAAATTATCGTCGTGATAAGGATTGAATCTTTTCCGAGTGACGCGCGCCTGTGGCACGAATCGTCGCGGTAGGGCGATTCAATCGAGCCATTGCCCCTGAAATTACCAAGCCTATATCGAAGCTCGTCGCTTGTGGTGCAGGATTTAGCTTACGGAATGTATTGTTTGTGAATTTGTTTTTATGTATTTTGTATTGCGGTGTAGTTGAGAAATGGCGATATTCAAAATGACGTCACGAGCTCGGAAACCGATTCCAAATGCGATGATGATAACGAACAGGTTTGTAGATTTTATAGTAGAATTTATTTTAGTTGGATAAATTCGAGCTTTTTTTTTCCTTAGTATTTGCGAAGCTTTAGATTTCGCTGGAGCATGGTGTGTTTTTTTTAATCGATTTATCAGTTCATCGACTTATCGTGAATTTTCACGCGAACGAATGGAACGTTAAGTAATTTTTGTTTGTACAAAAATCCCCGTTATCTGATTAACACAAGATAGGATTTTAATAATCGCGCCATTATATTAGTCTAACGTTAAATGAGCCATGTCGATGAGGTGCTCAAAAAGGAAATTATATTTGGCGATGGACCGTGAAAACGTGAAATTTTACGAGCTACACATTTCAGAAGTGATTTCGAAACGTGAATTTGCGGATTCGTTGGGGGTAATGGGAGTAATTCGAGGTGATCGGAAACGCAACAGATTCGAGATAATGTTAATCTCTTATTCGCGGTAACGAAAATGGGAATTTTAGTGATGCAATCTTATCTGCAGAATTTTATTCGTGATAATTGTGTATTTTTATAATTTTTTAATGATTTTTAATTTTAAAATATTTGCGTTTTTGTTTTTTCAAATTTTTTTGGGCAAATACTCGTTGGGTTGTCAAGATTTTTTTGTCGAAAAATGAAAATTTGATTTTTTTTCGATATAAAATTTTAATATATAAAAAAATTGAATTTTCATCATATTAAAATTCTTCATGAAAAAAATTTGTTTCAATTTTTATATAACTTTTCCCCTTATATATTATTTTTTTGAATGTTTTTTTATTAGATGAAAAAATATTGTTCAAGATTTATGGGGAGGGAGAAGGGGTGGTAAGCTGGTAACATGCTTAGATCGGCCAGTACAAAAATAATAATGTGCCTTATTTCAAAAGTAGAGGGGGAGTGAAATGAAATTTTTTAAATACAAATTCATCATTCCGTGATAAAATACTTTTCATTTCATTTATTTTTCTGCAAAAAACAATTCAAAAAAATAAAAATGTTACAAAAATAGTAAATCTGAACAATTGAGCAAAAATTTGGGTAGAATAATTAAAATTTAATGAAAAAAAATTACTGAAAAGAGTATAAAAATGCCAAAAAAAATTGGGGAAAAAATTGAAAATTATTACATTAAAACTGTGAAAAATAATTGAGCGAAATTCGGCCAAGAAATTAAAAATTACTGTAAAAAAAGTCACAAAAAAATCAAAAAAGACTGAAAAAATTGAAAAACAATCCACTTGAAAGATTGCTTTAGTTAGTAAAAAACAATTGAAATCGGAATAACTAAGCAAAAAATTGGCCAAAATAATTGAAATTTAATGAAAGAAAATCACAAAAAGGATCAAAAAATGCTGGAAAAATTAAAAAATAATTTAAACTTGCATAAAATGGTCAAAATTATTAAAAATAACGTTAAATACCAAATAAAAAAAAAAAAAAAAAAAAAATTAAAAAAAAATGCTAAAAAAATTGAAAAATGCTGAAAAAATTGAAAATTAAATTACAATTGCATTAAAACTATGACAAAACTGCTTCAATTTAAAAAAAAATACAAAAAAAATTAAAATCTGAATAATCGAGCAAAAAATTGGCCTAAAAGTTGAAAATTACTTTTAAAAAATTACAAAAATATCAAAAAAAAAAAACTGAAAAAATTAAAAAACAGTTTACATCTGCTTTAATTATTAAAAACATATCAACAAAAATTTAAATCAAAATAATTAAACAAGAAATTGGCAAAAATAATTGAAAATTTATGAAAAAAATCGCAAAAAGAATAAAAAAATGCTGGAAAATTGAAAAGGTCAATTTACAATTACAGCAAAACTGTGAATAACTGCTTCAAATTAACGAAGAAACAAAAAAAAATAAAAATCAGAATAAAAATTGGCCTAAAAATAACTTTACACTTACAAAAAAACTGTAGCAAAACTATTTCAACTTGAAAAAATTAAAAAAAAAATTGAAATCTGAATAAGCGAGAGAAAAATTAGCCAAAATAATCAAAAACTAATGAAAAAAATCGCAAAAAAATTAAGAAATTTTTGGAAAAATTGAAAAATTTAGCGTCATTTACTCATTTATGACAATTTAACGCATTGAAAAAAAGTAATTAGTGGGAGGGGGGGTGCTGAAGGTTGTTTGCGAAATTCCAGAAACAGGGGAAAAAATAGGTGATTTTGGGACAAAATGGGGGAAATGTAAACAAAATGAAAATACTGAATAGACAACAACAACAACAACAACAACAACAAAAAATGAATAGTCAATACCGATTACTCTGACAATTTTGCAATAACTCTACAAGTTGGTATTTTCAGGACACCTTGTATAAAAAATTCGATAATTTACTCAATTCGAAATCAAAACGTATCGAAAATTTTTTCAATGCTCGACTCATTTAGTCTGGTATATTAAAACCAAAAGAAAATAATTTATGAAAAATACGATTTTTACTGTTTTCAGCAAAATTCCGAAATCAACATATGGCACAAAAGAGTGGGCGAATTAACCAGTCGACTGGCCGAGGTAGAAGAAACGCTGGCGAAAACGCAGAAAGAATTATTAAAAGCCCAAGACACGAATTCGCGTCTACAGCGAGATTTAACCGAAAATGTCGCCCAGAAGGAAGATCAGGTATGATCGGTGATACCCTGGCTCGTCCTATAACGCTGTAATTCACTCCGAGACGAATAAAAGCTCGGGAGAAGAAGGGAGAAGGGAGGTGATTATGAAAGAATCACGTCTGGATGGTATACCGGTGAAATTTAATTTACCGCAGGGTGAATGTAAACAAAGTAAAGGGTTTAGATTTTAAGTGCTACGTATTATCATTAAAGCCGGTGATTTTTTAGTTGGAAATTATTTATGGGCCGATATATACGTATATTCGGTGTGAAAGGAGCTTATTACGTCGAGTGTGGTTTTTTTTTTTAATTCCAAACATAGATACGACGCGATAAATTTACGACGATGCGAAAGCGTGTGTCTTTTTTTAATTTATACGAGTACGTACGCGTGTATAGCACGCACGTGAAAGGGTTCGAATGGGAGGGGGTGGGAAATACGAAATAAATCTACGCCTTCGGGTATACACGCTTGTCCGGCTTTATAATTAATGTCGTGGTAAAAAAACAAGGTTCTTTTGCAGGAAGAACGAATCGCGACTTTGGAGAAGAGATACGTCAACGCTCAAAGAGACGCTACAACGGTGCATGATCTGAACGAGAAACTCGAGCAAGAATTGAAACATAAGGATGCCCAGATAAAGGTTAATGAGTATTTTTTTCAGCAGGTGTTTCGGACATCCTTTTTTTTAACGTGCCGAGGCCACGTGACGTCGAATTTTTAATTTATTGCATGGAAAATCATCTTTTTTAACATGGTGCATGTTGGATGTTGGTTGATACAGTTACAAGAAGATAAAATTAGGGCTATACAAGAGAAATTGGAGCTATGTGAGCAAAAGCTAGCTCAATACGCTAAGCTTCCGGATATGGAACAGGAATTGAAACAGAGGATGGAAGCCCTTACACAGGTAAGGGCTCAGGTACGCGTAATAAAACTATGGATTACGTCAAACACACCATTTACTTTTTCCCGTTCACACACACGAGTAGCTTTGTAGTTAGTGTCTTCTTGGTAGTTCGAGAATTTCATAAGGTCGTTCGATTGTCGATGGTAAAGTCGGCCTTTGTATATGCGAGTCTGTTGAAATGTCGAGTTGTTAGGTTTGGGTTTTTACCAAAGGTGACTAACCACGGTATGCTGTGTAAATACGGTGTTTTTACGAAATAACCAATTTTTTCGGGTAATGTGTAATATGTGGGGAGTTTTATTTCGTAGATTTGTGTCATTTTTGAATTTCATGAATGTTACAAACGATGCATGTTATTAATATTTTTTAACTATTTTTTATTCGGCTTGTAATACGATACACGTTTTTAGCGGATTTTTTTTACTCTTTTACGATTTTGTTATTTGTAATTACGACGAAGATGGCGGATTTTAACGAATTTGTGGTGTGTACAGGCGCAAGAAAGACATGGAACTGCGGAAGATCGTATTCAGAGATTGGAAGCCCAAGTTGAAGAGAAAAACGCTGAATTGATGAGGTTGAATCAACGACTCAAGATGAACGAGGAACATAATACTCGTTTGTCTTCGACGGTTGATAAGCTATTGTCTGGTAAGTGACGATGCTATAATATATATTTGGTTTCTATTGTTGGGGAGGAGGTGTGTGTTAAGATATCGTAGAAACCAGATCATTAATTTAATTAGATTTATGTCTTGAAGTAGTCTCATTTTAGCGTTTGAGAGGGAAGTGGATTGAAAATGTTCACATATTCGTATTCCTTGCAAAAAATCATCAACAATCGATACCCAACACAATATGTTTTCATCCGGGTCAATTTTAGTCAAAATTTTGGGCTACAACGGAAGCTGAATGTCATGTTTTGGGGTTCCAGTTTGCGTTTTCCTAAAAAATTATATCGGGATGGTATTTATGGCGAAAAATTATTCACAATTGATACCCAACATGATATTATTTTAAATTGATATATTTGTCAAGTTTGGTGGAGGGAGGGAAGACCTGAGCCTCTGCAAGTGCAGATTTTTCGAAAATAACGATGGGTTTGCGTTTCTCGCAAAAAATTAACCTCAATCGATACCCAACATGATTTGTTTTTTGGTTATATTGTTTTCAAGTTCGATGGAGGGGAGAGGAGTGGAGTCCAGAGCCTCTACATGTGCAGATTCCTCAAAAATAACAACAGTTTTGTGTTTCTCGCGAAAAATTAACCTCAATCGATACCCAACATGATATGTTTCGGGGAACATTTTTTGTGGTGGGGAGGGGGTGATCCTTTGTGACGTATTTGTCTGTATCTTTATTATAGATTCTTAATTCCTTTGAATTAACGTTTTCAATACTGTGATAATCTAATGTTGATATTTTTTGGGGGATAGTTCCCCCTCCCCATTCCATCTCGCACCCTCTCGATCATGAAATAATGCATTATACAGGGTGTCCTATACTAAATTATCCGATGTAAAAAAAATTGATATCGCATTGTATATGGTGTCCTTAAAAAAAAATCAAAATTCAATCACGTAAAAATTCACAATGAAAAATATATGAATTTTGGATCATTTGAACGCACCCAGGCGAGATATACCTAATTACCTAATGAAAAAATTGATATTGCGGTATACAGGGTGTCCAAAAAAAATCAAAATTTAATCACATAAAAATACGCTGTAAAAAATGTATATATTTTGGGTAATTTGAACATACCAAAGCAAGGGATACCTAGTATTAAAAAAAAACGACGTCACATTATACAGGGTGTCCTAAAATACGATTAAAAATTTATTTAAAAAATCGTATATTCATTTTTCGCGTTTTTTTTCTTCTAGAATCCAACGAAAGATTGCAGTCGCATTTAAAAGAAAGGATGAATTCCATAGAAGAAAAGAACTGCTTGACGCAGGATTTAGAAAAAACACGTAAAATAATCGAAGAATTACAAATGGAAAAGGTACAATTTACTACTTGATAAAACGTTAATTTAAAACACGTGATTTTTGACGGTTAATTTACTCGTAGAACGAATTAATCAAAGAATTAAGCAAATCGAAAATAGAAATAGATTGCATCAAGAGGCAAATGCTACAGCAAGAGATCGCATTTAACATTCAACAAACCGACGCGTTAACCAGGTGATGATTTGCCGGAATAAGAATTGGATTGTGATTTCTTTCTGTTGGAGATTTTTTAATCGTTATGGTTTTGCAGGAGTTTATCTCCGACGGCTGGCGAACCAAGTTCGTTGTTGAGAAGTAATACTAGTCAACTATCTCCGTATGATTCTCATTCGTTGTCGCGAAGACATTTAAAATCAAAGGTTAACGTATTGGATGATGATACGTCGAAGGTACGTTTTAACTGAAAGTAGTTGTGGACTGGTGGTATTTTCTCTACGTGGAGATTTCCCCGCAGGAATGGGAGAAATTACAACAAGCTCATGTGCTGGCCAATGTACAGCAGGCGTTCGACGTTTCCAGCGATATCGAATGCGACGATAACGAGAGCATATTTAGCGGCGCGGATATGTTATCTCCGAATGGTCACACCGATGCGCAAACATTAGCTTTGATGTTGCAAGAGCAATTGGACGCGATTAATAACGAAATTCGGTGCGTATAAGTAACCCAGCGAGATCTAGGAGCATGAAGTTAATCCATCGGTTTAGGTTGATTCAAGAAGAAAAACAAAACACCGAAGCCCGAGCGGAAGAGTTGGAATCGCGGGTGGGCAGCTTAGAGCACATGAATTTGAGCACGTTATCTCGAGGTCGTAGCTTCGACAAAGGATCGCCGCCGCTGAGTGGGAGATCGACGCCGCAACGCGATTACCTTCATAAATACCACACGGTAGGTATTTCGTAATACGGAGGTGATCGAGAAGCCGGCAGAATGGTCGCGTATTTTATGGTGTTGGGGAACGATGTTATGAAATTGTTTTAATAGGCTCCAGCTGCCATGTCTCCGGCTCATCTACGCCAGTACGCGGATTCCGTAACCAAACACAGTTACGCCGCCGTGTATGAACCTGTGAAAAAGGTATTGCACGAAAGAAAGAGAAAGCAGGCTAGCTTTGAAAGACGTGAAAGCACGAGCTGTTAATAGCTTGAATTTTTTAATTTTTTACGAGCTATAGCGAGCTTTTGGGAGGTGCATGTGATTCGATACGCGTGAATTTATCGTATCGACCTGAAGAAGGAATGCGATGCTAATGGCTTTTTCAAAGGAGGGTGGAAGGGCGACGAGTATCGTGATGGATATTCGTAGTGGATACTTAAAGAGGATTTTTTTTGCGTAGTTACCATTCCCAGACGAAGATAGTTCCTCGATGTCTGTCGTCAATGCTGCTGGTACCGCTAGTCCGCTTACGGCGAGATCTATGAGACTGGAAAGAGTGGCGCATGCGTTAGCTCAAAGTCAAGAGGAGTTGTTGAGGTTGGTAGTGGCGAATTTTACGCAAATATATGTGAATATTTATCGGAAACGTGGTATTGCAGGAAAGCCGGAATTAATCAGTTGCCAAACAGTCAAAATATGAATTACGAGCATAATACTTATGTGTAAGTATTGTCTGGGTGTCTTTTTTACTGATTAGATCATCGGTGGAAGTGTTCCAGAAGATGTCCATTGATTCATAATGAATGAAATATTTTCATATTCTAAGAAATCACTGGAATCAGCAAGCTCGACTCTTCATTGATAAGAAAAACGTTATTTTTTTTTAATAAATAGAAATCAAGATATGATCCATAGAAACATGCAGTTATCTAGTCTGCCTCGTACTACACAATCTGGAACAATGAATTCAATCGGTAATTCATCTTCGGCGGTGGCCGCGCATAAGAAAAAGAGCATTAAGTCATCTCTGGGTAGATTCTTTAGTAAAAAAGAAAAAGTAAATATCAACGCGGAAGTTACCTCAAAGCGAGAAAATACTAATGAACTTATTTACAGGGCAAAGTAGTCAAAGAAGGTGTCATGAATCCGTCACCTCAATACGGAGGAGATTCCGGTTTCATGTCTTCGTCTTACATAGACTCCGATATGACTGATAACGTTAGTTTATGCGGTTCCAGTATCGGCCAAAAAGGAGACTTCGACAGAAGAAAGAAGAAAAAGTAAGTATGACGGGGAAACATTTTGAGGTGATTTAACATATCACGTCGTTACATAGACATGAGCTCCTTGCTGAAGCAATGAAAGCCGGTACTCCTTTTGCCTTATGGAACGGTCCCACGATCGTGGCATGGCTAGAGCTTTGGGTCGGTATGCCAGCTTGGTACGTGGCCGCGTGTCGCGCCAATGTCAAATCGGGTGCTATTATGAGTGCGCTTTCAGATACAGAAATCCAAAGAGAAATTGGTATTAGGTATGGTGAAATTTGCATATCGCTTCGGTGCACTAATGAGTAAATTTACACGAAACGTTTTTGGGCTTGCAGCAATCCGTTGCATAGATTAAAGCTGAGGTTAGCTATACAAGAGATGGTGTCGTTGACGAGTCCATCAGCTCCGAAAACCTCTCGTGCGACGTTAGCCTTCGGTGAAATGAACCATGAATGGATTGGTAATTACTGGTTGCCCGGTTTAGGGTTGCCTCAGTATCGATCAACATTCATGGAGTGTTTGGTCGACGCCAGGATGCTCGATCATTTAACCAAGAAGGATCTCCGAGGGCAGTTGAAAATGGTTGATAGTTTTCACAGGTAGAATTATCCTCGTGATTCTCTGAAGCGATATGAACTATTTCCTAAACTTTTTGTTTCAATTACAGGAATAGTTTGCATTACGGTATATGCGGCCTAAAGAGGTTGAATTTCGATAGAAAGCAGCTAGAAGAAAGACGTAAAGCATGCGAACACGATAATATCGACGTGTTGGTTTGGTCTAATGATAGAGTCATAAGATGGGTGTCGTCGATTGGATTAAAAGTAATTGATAGGAAATAGTTTTGTTGTTTGAACTGGTATTAAAATTTTACCTTTGCTTACAGGATTATGCTCCTAATTTAATAGAATCAGGAGTTCATGGCGCTTTGATTGCCATGGATGAAAGTTTCGATAGTAGTAGTTTCGCGTTAACTTTGCAAATACCTACGCAAAATATTCAAGTAAGCTGGAGATTTTATTTATAGCTAATTTTTACGAAAAACGATCCGGAGTCTTGATGTGGTATGGTTTTCTATCCTGGAAGCAATAAAATGTCAAAGCAGCAGTATCAAAACATGTTTGGAAAGATTTGACTTTCGAAAAACCTGATATTTCTCGAAAAAAATCGACTAAAATTAAACAAAAATTAATTAAAAATTACACAGAATATTTTCTCATTAATTAAATTATATTTTTATCATTTCAAGTATTTTCAATGTTGATTTTTTGAAAAAGAAAATGAATTGAATTGAAATCGAACGTCAGTGTTGCCAGATTTTTGACATGAAAATTCAAATCGCATAAAAATTCATTTTTAATGATCCAATTGTAATGTTTTTTGATCGTTTTGTAAATTTTCATTTGTTTATCAACTTTCAACGTAATTGCATTTTTTTAACGAAAAAATTTCCTTTATTTTCTTTTCTCACGTGAAATGTTGAAATGTCAAAATTTGTTTACTAATGCTGGTTAAAACTGCTGAAGTATGAAGTCAATAAATAAAAGAATTGAGATTTTCAATTTAACTAGGAAATTCAAAACTTGAATTTAAAATCAAAATTGAATAATTAAAAACCATTATTGAAGTGTAATTAAAGGATGCGACTAAATCTCAACATAGTTTATTGAGTTAATCATGAAATATCTCAGTGAAATGAATCGAATCGTTGTGAACATAATGAAACAAAACTTGTTCGTATTTTCAGGCAAGACAAATTTTAGAAAACGAATTCACCAAATTAATCACAATCGCCGCCGAACGAAGACCAGATAGTACAAACATGAGTGACGCGAATAAATCCTGATATTACGCCCCCTCATATTACGTGGATCCATCGTATTCCCGAATGTGAAGCAAAACAATGGTTGTAATTTTTAAGCACGAACTACGTTCGTCCCTTTCCTATCAGGTAAAAACTTCCTACGGAGAACGGTCGAAGATATTCGAAAGATTTGACAGTATTAATTTTATACTTTACCTGTTAATTATTAATAGTAGCTAAAAATTAGAAACGATTACGAAGCTTTTTATTGTTATTACGTTTACCTGCGTTAGTCGAAGCGTTGGCGTGTACCATTTTAGTTTCGTAAAGTCTGTCGCTACGTGTCTCAGGCATATGTAGTTTAAATTTTTTTTTGTTTTGAGAATCCCGTAGCTTAATATGGTTACTTTTTTTTTAACATGTTACCATATCAGTTCTTATATATCATAATCTGAAGGAAAGTTATATTTATTGATTTTATACCAAAGGGTACTTTCTAACAGTATTGTCTGATAATTTTACTATTGGCCTCCTTTTTAACTTGTAAGGTATATTTTTCGTTTTATTTTTATACGCAATTCTAGTGCCATTTACATGTGTTGTTTTATTTTCAAATATTAGTACAGTCGGGTTTATTTTGTACTATATTTTTATTTATTTTTATACTACAATAAGATTTGTATTATAGAATGTATTATAACGGATTATTTTTTTTTTACAATTTTATACGATGGTAGTCTCGTTGATTCCTTCTCATGCGTATGTTTGTATGTTTGTTATTTTTTTTCCACTTTCTGACAATATCTTCTCGTCAATCAGTTATAGCATTGTATTCGAATAAGACTAAAGAGCTTTTCCTCTTTTTTTTCTTAATTTAATTTGCGAATTGGTATCTAGTGTAAAATGCTTCTGAATGCTCTTTGTCTTATATGTTCGCGAACGAACGTCGAATTCAAGTAAATTTATCGTATTTATAAACATATCGTCGTGTGGAATTGAAGCGGTGTTGTTAAATGTTTTAATTTTCGTATAGATTGTTTCCTATTGTAAATTTCTCAATCGTAGCACTAGTCAGTGTTTGCTACGAGAAGATGCGGTTTTTTTTTTGATTTTAGCAATTCGATTAGAATTTATTGTTAATTTATTTTACTGTAGGGTGTGTTATTTTGATACATTTTTATATCTATCGCGTACATGAAGAGGTTCGAAAAAATTACTGTGATAACAGTAGAATTGGTTATGTCTCGCTTTATATCGAAATTTTTACCTGAAGTATGAGTCCGTGTTATTGGTTACCAAAAGTTATATTAAAATGCGAGCTTACATACTACAGTGAACGAAATTTGAAGTGGGATGGGATATTTACAGACGCGTCGCTTTTGTGTTATTTTAAAGAACGTTCTTCGGAATATGTACTGGTAGAATAATGTATCGGTTTTAGCTTTTTATTAAATTTATCGCGTGCATTGGAAACATTTTGTATCAACTTGCGTTGTTATGAATTATGCCTAGTAAAATTTATACGGAATATAAATACAGAAATAAATGATAGTTTTCGAGTGATTTTTTTATTTTTGCAGGTGAAGGGTTTCTCAAAATGGTGGTACTATTGAAAATATTGCATCTCTGAACTGACAGGGTTTCAAATAAACACCCGGTATTTTAGATATAAACCAGGTAAGATTTTCGGAGGGAATCAAATTAAACAATCTTTCATACAATTGCATCACGAACGAATCGTTCGTTCAGTGATTCAGTCGATCGTGTTTATGGTGTTTCATCATAAAGAAAAAATGTGAGGAATTCGTACGATTAAAATATCGACATCTTGAGTTGTAAGTGAGTGGTGATGCTGGTGGAATTGAGGAGATTCGCGATTGTCAACGAACAGACGATGGAAATTACGAGAAACGAAATTGGCGAGTTTTTAGCGAAATAGTACATCTTTATAGAAATGTAGAAAAAGAGAATTTATCGATCGGAATGCTCCATTTATAAGATACGACTGGGATCGCCTCAGATGAGCGTTTTTTATCGCCGGATTATTTTAATATGTAGGTTCCCGATACGCGAAATGAGCTTTAATCGCGGAGCGCATTGATTTGATTTTTTTTGATAAAGAGTGCTGCGCAAATAGCTCAATTGGGTCATCTTCGGGCCACGTGAAAAATTCATTAAAGATTTTTTTCTCCGTTTTGTTAGGAATTTCTTTCAACATGACGTAACACGGGTTGTATATGCTTGTTCCTGAGGTATTTTTCGATGGCGCAGTTTCGATAAAATAATATTCAAAGGTCGAAGGTGTTAGCGATGGCGCGACACGGTGAAGGTTTTGGCCGCGAGTTCGAACGATATTTAAATTAAATGCGGGGATTTTGTTGGAAAATTATTGCATATTTGAAATTCACGGATTTATTATTGTTGAGAATATCGCGAAATTATTGAATTTTAAAGATGTAATTCTCTGATGAAGAAATAGCAAATCGAAAAATAACAAAAGGATGAATGAAGATGAAAATTACGGAAAAATTATAATAACTAAAAACAGAAAAACGCGGGTTGTTTTCTTCGAAATGTTATTTTTTCGTGCGACTAATAACAAAGGAAACCCACGTGAAATTGTTCACGATGCGATGGGAGTAAAACAAAGGCGGGGATTTTCTGTGGTAGAATTTCTGGTGAATTTTTTTCCAAAATACAAGAAAATAATGTATTTTTCCTCACTAATGAAAGCTATGCAACTTTTTCGGCGGAGATGTGAAATAAGTAGTTCACCTCAGCACCTTGATTCGTTCCAATACACGTGAAAATAGAATTGCCTATATGGTTTGCCGTAAACCAAACGACGTTTACCTCGTGAGAAGAGTTCAAATAATTTCAAATAATTTCAAATAAATTCAAATAAATTCAAATAAACAAACATTCAAATCAAATCAAATCAAATCAAATCAAATCAAATCAAATCAAATCAAATCAAATCAAATCAAATCAAATC
>QBDW01003397.1:0-17619 GCA_003261595.1 Maconellicoccus hirsutus | reverse complement strand
TTTAGGGTTTTTATTTTTTCGCGTGTATTAATTTATAATTTGACGATTTGAACAATGGATAGTGGTTTGAAACAAATGGAACTCCAAAAATTGAAATTTTCTATTTTTAATATAATTTAAGTTTATAAAAATTACAAAAAAAAATTTGATATTCAAGTACGCTCGCATTTTATTTTTTTACTTTTTCATAAAATTAAAAAAGTGAAAATGAAAATTTTCAATTGATCATCCCACGCGAAGTGGCTGGACTCTAGTGGAATTTGGGAGATAAAAAGAAAAATAATGCACGCGTCTTATGAAAAGAAAACGAGTTTTTTTGAAATTTAACAAAAATGAAGAGGTTCACGTTAATAGTCTTATGTTCTAAATTTATGGGAAAACTGTTGTTGTATACTTGATACAGGAGAAAAAGATGATCTATTTTATCTCATGGTTCCCCTGATCATACGTTTAGAACAATAACTGTGGCATTTCAAATTTTTCGTGTCTTAAATTTTAATATTATATATTTATATGTATGTATATTATATGTATATAGAGTGAAGAGTGATTAGAAAAAAATTAACTGATTTCGCAACAAGATGAGTCATAAAAGCTACTCGTAGATGCTACGAAGCGCGAACACGAATGAGACCGATTATCGCTCGCATATACTGTATTTTAACCGTCAATATACTCGTACGCGTACTCGTACGTTTATCTCGAACGAATATGCGAGAAAAAATTACGTTTTTTTTACACACCCTTTTTTCTGTTGCACCTTGCACGTATAGAAATGGAGTGGTTGAAACGTCTTAAGCTTATTTAATGGTTCGGCGATAATTTCGAACGCGGGAATTTATCCAAAAACAGCGAATTCGACGTCGTAGCTTGGCGATAACGAGTAACGTGACGAAGAGGCAAGAGGTAAATATACTCGTATTACCGCCATACCGCCAACGACGGAACTCCATCGAAGCGGAGAGAAGCACTTGACACAACAGTCACAGTCAGTTGATGATGGAGGCGGTAGGCTTGCGAAAAAAAAATAAGTAAATACGGAAAAAGCAAACAAGGCCGTAGTAAGTTTTCGGCATCGGGGCATCGTACAAGATACTCGTACGCTGGTGCGACGAGTACATGCGAAAAGGCAAAGAAAGAAAAAAAGCGATGGAAAGGAGACGAAGTACGAGTAAAATTGATAAGTTCGTCAGCATCAACGCGTATACATACATAGACATACGTAGACGTACGTCACGTACACGTACTAAGCAACAGTGTGAATATAGACGAAGGTGTGAAAATTAAGAAGATGGACGTGGCGTGGCGTGGCGCGGCGCGGCGTGGCGGTAGTGGTGGCGGTGGCGGGTGTCGCAAAAAATACGCCCGAAGAAATACGATCTGCTAACGCGTCAAAGTTTCGGTGTCGTCGCTAATGTTGGTGTAACCGGGTGGCGCTGGTGATGGCGTTGTAGCAGGAGCAAAGGCGAAGGTAAAGGCAAAGGCAAGTGTAGGGGTAAGGGCAGGGGCGTCGTAGTGAACGTGACAATGACGATATTTTCGTTAAGCTAACGCGCGTCTGTGTATAGTAATTGACGTGTACGAAAATACGAACTGATTACGACAGTTTGATAAGAAAGGCTAGAAGAGAGCGTTCCGTCTCCCGTGTGCTACGCGGAGATGGTGGTGTAGGTGGTGGCGGCGGCGGTGACGGCGGCGGCGGCGAAGAAAAAACTATGTGTAACTGTTGCAAGGCGAAGCGGGTGCGCGCGCGCTTTTCCACGTATCCTGCGGCAGGCAAGAAAGATGTGGACCAGCGACGATTAAATACTCGACTGGGTGGGCCGGCTGGTCGGTCGGTTGGCCGAAGAAAAAAATGATTACAAGAGGAATTTTGCCGAATATCGAGTGGCTGTGTGTAGCGTGTACGTGTAAGCGTATCGCGAATTGTGTATTTATGCGCGAGAGAAAAAACCCTTGGAAAGGAAACGCGGACAGAGCGAGGAGATGCGGAGTCGCGAGTAGTTTTGGGAAATTGCTAGCACTTTGTACTTTTACGAACGCGCGAAAGCTTTTCGAATACGAGCTTTTGTTTGTTTTTTCGTTTGTTAGCGACTCCGCGTATTGTGGTGCTGGTTCATATCCCTTTCGCATTCTGCTGTTTCTCAACTTTTCGATACGATGCGATGCCGAATCTTCTTTCTCGTTTTAGCACGCGTATCTTTACCTAAACGCTTGGTTAATCGTCTTTTCATCTCGCGTATGGAATTGTGCTCTGGTTGAAGAACACAATGCTACGAGTATGGTACAATGGTACATGCGTACCAGCCGCCGGTGTGTTGTGATGCCATTGTAGCGAAAAGAATAGGATACATGAAGCATGAGCAGCGTGCTGCGCGCATCGCGCATCGTCTGTTACGTATTCGTACGCAAATTGTCATTTTCAAATTTAAACGGCGTTTAGCTGAAATACGTGCATGTGGCAAAAACTTACGTGAAAAATGCAAATCCGGAACCTCGAACGTCGAGCTCAGTTCTCAACAGTCAACATTCACGGTATCGCGCTGGAAAAATGCACCATGCATACAACAACCTTGAAATCGCGAAGAAAGGGAAAAATTTCAAGTTACGAAGGAAGACGGCCCAATGTCTATAACGCGTGGTTTTCTTTCGTGAGGAAAAACCGAGATTCTTCAGCGAAGCAGAAACCGTCCGCCGCGCGTCAAGAAGAAGTTGCGCGAAAAACCTCTTACAAACAAAATAAATTGAACTAATCCATCGAGTGTTTCTGCTACCATCTCTTCGTACCTAAACCTGAAGCTGACTAAGACAACACGTTTGTAAAAAACCCGAAGAACTGCGACAGGATTGGGTTGAGAAAAGACGAGCATATCTAAAACGCGAGATGATACGAACACGAGACCGTAATAAGAAAACATACCTCAAGTGTGTATTTTTCTTGTATTATCTACTGTAAGTAGCGTCAAATCACAATTTTCCAAATATTTTTTCACCGAAATCACACGTTTTTTTACGTATAAATTCAACGATTGCGCAAATGCAATCCTTCAAATCAAAAACCAATGAATTTGAAAACATACGTACCTCCGGTGTGATGCACCCCTCGAGGGACGACTTGAGATGAAGTAAATGAAAATTTTCAGGTACTTTCGCCGAAATTGCACGTTTTTTGACCTACAAATGTAAGGATTGCGCCAGCACTATGCTTCCGATGGAAAAACCAATGGCTAATTCGTGTTTAGAAAGGTTGAATTAATTAGAATACTTGTCTGAAATGTGGATTACCCTTTGAGGGTTGACTTGAGGTGGGATAAATCCTATTTTCACCGAATTTGCACGGTTTTTTACATACAGATGTAACAATTGTGCAAGTGTTATACCTGCAATGGGAAAACCAATGGCGAATTCGTGTTCAGCAGAGTGGAATTATATGGAAACGACGCCAAAATCACTTTCATAACCCAAAACCCCTAAATGGGGGTGGGGGATGAAACCCTTTTTTGCGAGTCTTTTGAATAATTTAATAAAAATGATGAAAATTTAATTATTTGAAACGAGTTTTCTCCTTGAGTTTGTCATTTGAAACCTTGAATATTGAAACCAACGGCGCAAAAATCACTCACACTAGAATAATCTAGATAAAATTCTCTTTCTCCTTTATCTATTTTAGTAATTAAAGTATAATTATTCGAAATCGATAAACAGAATCCAAGAAAAATTTTTTAAAAGAGTATATCGCTACCCCTGCGGCCCGAAGGTTAGGCAAACATGCGTACATAGACTCGGTTTATGTTGCAGTTTCTGGGTTGAAGGCCTTACTTGTACCGTGGAACACCCTGTACATGTTCTCGTGTCTCGTATATACTCGTAGTTATTCTGCGTTACCGGCATTGTACTCGTATACAGGGTATAGACGCCACCGTAAGTCGTATATGTATGTACACTTATGTATGTACTGGTATGTACGTTACGTACTACGTGACTACGTAGTATGTACTACGTACGTGTTTATGTTGCCGTTACGTAGGCTAATTGGCGGCGAATTTCTTTTCGTTACACATACGAGTATGTGTAAACTGTATGTACGTACTACGTACATGTAGCTTCGAATTTAGGTAAATGTAAAATTTGAACACAATACGTTGAACGTAAAAGGCGAGCCGCATTTAACGCGAACTGAAACTAGAGCTACGCACGGGTGAAACTCGTACGGTGTCGTACTCTCTGCTACCCTACCCTACCCTACCCTACCCTTCTCTCTCTACCCTCTCGATCTTCTTTCCTTTTTGGTTTTCGCCTTTTCTGCGAGTTACGGCTGCCTTTCTCGACAGCATCTCTCGTCTCGCCTTTTTTAGTCGAATTCGTTGCTGCCTTTATTAATGAGCGATTTTGTCTCTATTGTAGGCCGTCATAGAAATGGTATTTTAACAAGGTTGCGCGTGTATAAAGGTGCCTAACTAGTTGACTGGCTGACTGCCTGGTGCTGCTTACTGCCCAACTGCCTACTACTTCAAGCACGTTTCTTCATCTGTGTGACGAAAAAAGCCCGATTAGTAATTAAAACCGTTCGGTTGGTCGAGTGTTCTGTAGCGAAGAACTGGCGTTACTGTGGGCTACGGGCTACGGGGTACGGGGTACAGGGTATAGGGTACAGGCTAAGGGTATGAGTTTGTTCGTGTTTGGTCGGTCACGATGTACTCGTATTATACGAATACGTACGTCTTTAAAGCAAATTTTCCGCTTTCTCGGTTTACTCGTTCGTTTGTTCGTTTCGGTTGTACATATATATCGCGCTCAATATTGAAAAGTCGTAACCGGCTTAGTAGACCACAATTCGGTATTTTTGTTGTAAACGAAAAAATGAAATTCACGACGCGACGTAATTAAGTATCACTGCGAGATAAGTTCGTAACTAAAACTTCAGCCTTCTATCTCCATTCGCGTTTGGTTGAGCCAAAATTATACGCAGTACCACCTATACCTACCTCTACCTACGGAATTAGATGTGCGTGAGTTCGGTGTGGCAACGGGAATCGAGAGCGATTTCAAATTTCGATATCATATACGCGAAAAAAGAACGTTGATTTTTTTATCACTTCTCCCTCGAGCGAGCAGTTGGTACGTGAAATGACGTTTACGCACGTTACCATGTAGTACGAGTGTGTTTGTGTACCGCTATACTTAACCGTAAATTTCGAAAACGGCGCGCAAAAACGATTCTCGTGTAAAAGGCCGAGGGCAGCGAAGAGAGAAAAACGTGTAGCGGAGCGCAACGTTGACGAAAATTACCTACGAGAATAGACGCGAACGACGACGACTACGACGACGACGACGTCGCGACGCGCCAACGTGAGGGCGGTTTTTTGTCACAAATAGTAAAATATGGTAAATTTGCGTCGCGAAACCGCGACTTGCTGTACGATGCGGAGGTTTTTCTTTGGCGCGTCTTCCAATTAATTCGAAGCGCAAAACGATTAATTGTATTATTTGTATACGCGCGTGTTTTTGCGGTGGCGAGCAGGTGAAGCGGCGTGACGTGGCGGTGCGAAGCGGCGCGAACGAAAGGGAGTGTGACGGGGGAGGGGGGAAGTCGAAACTCGTATACGTACTTGTATAGCGCGGCGCGACGCGACGAGCGACGACCATAGCACGTGAAAGCTTTGAACATGGAATTTGAAATTAAAATTAGCCGTAAGATTTTAGGTTTTGCTTATCGAGGCGCGAATACTAACTACTGTACGGCGATGGCGGTACGATCGGAATAAATTAATATTCCGAGTGCCGATGCGGACGCGGCGCGCCGCAATCCGCGATTCGCCTCGTGAAGCCTATGCGCCGCGTCAGTGTCGTCGCCGCCGCCACTTCTCCGGCGTTGCGAGGTCGCGACGCTGCATGACGAGTGTATAACTCGGGACTGCGGTGGCGGAGGCGCGCAACGGTAATTGAATTTTACTAGCAGAATTTCAAATCAAACCTATTTATAGGCTATTACTTTTACACCGTGTATCGGCGCGCTCGTACGAATACCCCTGTCTCCTTTCTTGCTCCCGCCCTCGCCTCGCTGCACACGCACTACACGGTACACTTGCAATTTACGTATTACTCGACTACTTACGAGTAGTAGGCCTACCTACGTACCTACGTACAATACACGTTACATACGTATGTTGTACTTGACGTTAGTCGACGGCAAGACGATTGCAAAGGCGAGATGACTCGTTCTTCGTTAGTTTAATTCGCTTGTTGTTCGAAATTACCGAATAGAAGAAATGAACGCGCCCGTGGCTTTCAAGTCGTACGCGTACGCGCATCCTATTATTTAATAGTTACACGTAAACGTACGAGTGTGAGTGTGCCGGTGCACGCTTGTGTAGCAATTAACGATACCGGTGCTGTCTTCGTAGCCCTCGAATAACCAACAACCAATGCCCGTCAAGTTGGCAACTTGCTAGTGGTACCGAGTACCGACCGCGTTGGCTCGAGAAAGCGGGTGGTCGTCTACTCGTCTTCGTACCGTGGGGCGTGAACGTAGATTTCCCGCTGGTACACGGCGGCCGATATCTACGCGACGGACGAACGTTCGCGATTTTTCAATATCACTTTTTTTCACGCCGAAACCACCTATCGATTTCTCCTTATTAACGTCTTGAGAGCGTTAATTTTTTTTTTGCTGTCGATTTGGAAATTAGGAAACGCGTTTCGAGGGGGTTGAAGTGGTTGAAAAATGGTACAAATGGTCGTACGTACGAGTATTTGTACAAATACATAGACAACGTTAAAATAGACAATAAGGCGGTAGCCGCATTGGTGAGTGAGGCTTACACCTGCCCAAGGGCAATCGAAAGGTGAAGTAGACGCGGCTGAAGTTAATCGTTACAAGTGCGTATTCTCGTTGCGCGAGGGCTTTTGTTTTTCGAATCATGGAAAATTTCACCGTCGTAAACGGCGCTCTCCCTTCTTCACGGACGCGTGGGTGTCTTGCGGAGCTTCAAAGGAAAAACTTGCCGTCTGCGAAAAGTGGTCCGAAAATTTAAATTGAAAATTTTCGCAATTTTCGGAAAATGTCGACAAACGAAGTAATTTTTTCAACCGTCGCGTCGCGTCGGAAATGTTCTTCATTTCGAATTTAACGTGAACGTGAATACTGATTACTGGGTGGTCGAAAAGTGAAGGCGGATTTTAAGCGAAATTCGATACTCGATTCGCAACTGGTCACATGTGGTCAAGACGACTCGATGGAACTTCTTTCCTCAATAAACGAGCTTGCGAAATGCTTTTATGCCTTTGAAATAGTACAAGTACGTGGAAAGCGTGTACGTGTTTTTTCGCAATTTCGTTATTACGAGTACGTAACGTACTACGTAGGCAACAGGAATATTACGTAAGAAGCGCAGATGATTGCGCGCGCTTCAATTCATCAATTGAGAACAATTTTTTCCTCCAAATCTACCGATTTTTGAGTCTTTGACCAACTAACGTGTTTTGTTATAAATAATTTTATGATGATTTCGCGATTTTTTTCAAATTGAAAAGGTCGATTTTTGTACGTTTTTTAGTTTTTCACCATGATCCTGCTTAGTGAAAATCTTGAAGAAACATTTGTATTATTTGATGGTCAATGGGGCACCTTCCACCCAAGTTTTAAAATTTTCACTCAGCGGCGCCGTATTTAAAATAAAAAAAAAAAAAAAAAAAACAAATTCAGAAACATATTTTGGAGGGGGTAAAATGATGGTGGGGGACTGTCGATTTTTGTGTATCGACATATATAAAAGTCTACCACATATTAAAATTTAATTTCAACCTGCCCTCTATTCCGGTTTTTGAGAAAGAAATTCCTATCTGTTTTTTAATTAGGATTTTTTCTCTCAAAAAAGGATGGGGGTAGGGGTCTGAAATGTTGGTAAGGAACGTATCTCAGCAGTACCTAACTACCACAGTAATTTCAATTTTTTTTAGCAAAAAGTCCGAGTCGGCCTGCTTATCCGGTTACGGCTGTTGCATTTGCGAAACCGAGCTCTCACTCGTACACCTACATACTCTCGGAGCTTGGCCGCAAACCGTACTCGTACATCGCTAATTCGCTAGCCAGTAGCCACGTAGCCACGTAGCCACGTAGCCACTAGCCAGTACTTTACTCGATAAAAATTGAAAATGAAAAATGACACGCGCGCATTTGGAGCCTTTCCAGCGAAAGTTTTTTGGTGCGCCTCGAACACCGAATCTCGTTTGTAAGTTTTGAAATTGGCCCTGATTTATCGCGGCCGCGTCGCGTCGCGTCCTCCAAGTTGCCGCGCCCCTTTTTTCTTCGCCCTCTTCGATACTATGCTGCTTATGACGTTACGTACGTATAACGGCCATACCAGCTTTTAGACCACGAACCCGATGTAATCGACGATAATTTATAAGTAGGCTAATTTACGCGACGACCGACGAGTTATTTTTAGCGAAGACGAAGAAACACGGAGGAGGACGCGAAAAATCAAACTTTTCAATTCGACGTTTTCGTTTCTGCGGAAAAGTTTCGTCGGGAATTTTTTTTTTTCATTCGTAAAAGTAATTTTTTACGCTGACCAAGTTTTTTAGCGGATTGAAATTTGAAACGAACGATACAGAAACTACAGTTGGAAAATTAGTTGCACGAACGAACGAGCGAACGAGGAAAAAGTGCGGCTTCATCGAGGCATACTCGTATACCGGCGCTGTATTCTCGAAGAATATAATAAATTCGTGGTCGGCGTTGCTGCTTCGGAACGGATTTCGAGTTTAAATCTTTTTAAAAAGGCTCTTTGGCGGCGGCGGCGGCGGCGACGCGACGCGAGGTCGAGACACGTCGAATCTCGACTTGTGCGCGTCTTTTGAAGGTTCAGCTTTAGCCGACGAAAAGTTGGCTCTTACGAAATGCGCTACAACGGATGAGCGGATACAGTGTAAACAAACACCTTAGATTTGAGAAGAAAGCCGCCACCGCGCTCGCCGCTGTTCGTGAAATGCGACGCGAGTTCGAGCCTTATGATCAGCGATGCCGAAAATAGGATATTTCAAGCCGACAAAATCGTACCGAGTGACACCTAAAACGCGATTACATTTTCGTGCTGAGGATTAACTGGACCGCCGTCGCCGTCGCTGTCGTAACCTAACAAAGTAACCTTGCTGCAGGCTGCAGCCGCACATGCTCGCGTAGAGCTTCGATTTATTTTTAATGCCGCTCGTCGGCTCGTAGCAATGCAGATTGCAAAGGGCGAGTTGCGACGGCGATGCGGAAAATTTTAATTTGAAATTGTTGCGAAGATCCGACTACACCGTTCGTCAAAACCGTAATATCCTTTTCAACGTACGTCTACGTAATACGTAATACGTATTAATCGAGCCGACAAATTCCGTACTCGGGTACGCGAAAGATTTAAAAATGCGACAGAAATACGTATTACTATCGAAATGAACCGCGAAGCCGTTGCGAACGAGGAAAAAAATTACTAAAAACAATAGACCGCCTACGAGGCGATAAATTACTCGAGCGTAAATTCTTGAACAGTTTGGTGCTGGTGTGAGTGTGTGACGTGTATGTGCCTGTGCCTGTGCTTTGTATTTGTACGTTTATCTGTTTGTGTATGTATTACGTAGTACGTACGAGTAATAATACGTATGTGACTACGAGTGCAAAAACACGAATCAGCGGCCATCGGCACAAATTACACGTACTTTGCGCGACGAGATGGACGTATTAGTACGATTCCGGTGATTTAGATATATGCCTCGTAGTTATACGTGTAAGTGGTGTTTCGTAGTACGAGGGTATACGAGTACGTACTCGTAGTATGTACTATGTAGATGTACGGTATACCATAACACCATAACACCATAACACCATGACGTCATGACACCACGTATCCGTTGTTAGTTGGTAGTTCGCGCGGACATTAGTACGTTGGTGTGTAATTGTTCGGCAATGGTATGCGTAAAACGCGCAAATGAAACGGATTTTGCGGTATTAACGCGTTCCAGTCCGCCTTCAGGTTCTTCGGTAATATTGTAAAATATTACGACGCGGCGAGGTACGGCGCTTCGCGACGATGGCGGCTGCGTTTCGCTTGTGCGATTTTTATAAACCGATAAATCATTGGAACGTATCTATTGTCGTTCGTGTAGTCGCAGCCGCAGTCGTAGCGGCGGTGGCGCGACGTGGCGTAACGTCTGTGTACTCCTAGACTATCTCAACCGCGTCTACGTATCGCCTAGTCAGCCAAGTAACGACTACCTCTACCAATTACCAACTACCAGCTACCAGCTACCAGCTAGCGGCTTCCTGCGCCTCGTCGCGTATACGTCTTCGTAATTTGCCGTCCGACTTGTCGCGCTAGACGACCTACAAAGTTCGCAGCTCGCCTTCGTCGTTTCCGAAACGTTTTCTACTCGAGCGATATCGCAAATTTTACGCCGTCATGCTTTTGAGGCAACCGCGGCGCCGCAGCCATCATCGTCTATCGCGTTCTTTTCTCATAATTCATCGTCGAATCCGAAAATCTCGCCAAATACGGTTTAATCGTGATGACGAGGTTGCCAGTGTCAAATGTGCCGCCGCCGCCGTTGTTGCGGTTCGGCTTTTCGCGTTCTACGTTATGTCTTTTATGTACGCGAAAAAATCGTTATTAATTTTTTCTTTTTGTTTTTGCGAAATAATTAATTTTTTTCAACGTCTCATTTGGCCGTTACCCTGTCGCTCTTTGGTTTCGCTTTATCGAGTGGGTTTCACAAAGCGAGTTAAACTGAACCGGCAATCGAAATCGTTTTTGTTTGAAAATTTTCCTGACATCTGTAATAATAAATTCGCCTCTCTACCGACTGCGCGTTCTTCGCAATATAAAAGTATCAACGCGAACTCGTTTGATTTTGAAGCTTCGCTTTATTTTTTTCACGGTTGATCGCTCGGCGTGCAATTAATCAGTCGAGATTTTTTTTTTGTTTTTTCGTATAAGGTTTCGCAAAAATTTTCGCATGCGCCATTTTTGTTTTGTAGTTTTTGTAATAAAGACGAAATTTTGCGCGTAATACAAACCGTTTGATACGTATTCGTTGTTTTTGTTTCTGTGTAGTTTATTTTTGCTCCAGGGCGGCCTGCGAGCTTGGAAGCCCGTCGAGTTTCGAATTATCGATAATTTCGAGTCGACGTTGAAAGTTTTCCAACCTTTCGTCGCGTTTATTATTCGAAATTTCTTTCTTTCGCCGTTTCATAATACATAGGTACCAGCAATTTAACGGCGAACTGCGAAAAATCCGTCATCGGCGATTCGTATTTGCGGCAAATCGAATAGGCAATTTTACTAACACGTCGGACGTAGATGTAGGGCGCGGAGATATGCAACATATTTGACGTGGACGGAGTAGGCGAATTTTCGCACGTGTCGATGGCGGAATGGCGTTCGCTATCGGGCTACGCGTATGAAATTCGGTCGAACGAACGATTCGCGAGTAGGTTTGCGTTTCCTCGAGCCAACTGCGATGACTTTCGTTGTAATACGTAAATAGCGAGTAGTCGAAGTTTCAAGAATTCGTAGCTCCACAGAGAGGAAGGAAGAGCAGAGCAAGAATGCCTTCCGGTATCGGAAATTTTGTTTTTGTATCAATATTCATCGTACCTCGTACCTACCAAAATTCCATGCTTCTTTTACGAATTGCAGTTTTCTTTCAAAAAATTACTGTTTGCGACTGTTGTATGAAATTACGAAACCGCGTCGCGCGTACTAATTTATTATTTAACGACGATAATCATGCGAGTACGGCTGTACGAATTGGTAATACGATATTCATGCCGGTGGTAATTGATCGTGTTTGTTGATTGCAGTTGGTGGGCGGAGAATTCGATATGGAATTGAATTTCGTTATTCAAGATACGCAGACGATTAAGCTGATGTTGGAACTGTTGGATCATTGCGTTCCCACGTTACAGGTAAACGACATATTTACGTAAATACGAGTAGGCCTACGTGTACAATGTGCATCGTGCAATTTGCGTGTACACTGTAGAGTACAACACAACACAACATGGAGTAGCTTGCGTAGCCAATGTAGCCAGCTAGCCATGCTCTCTTGTACATGTACTGTACATACTCGTACAATTTTGTGGCTCGCGTACGAATTGAAAAAAAGGAAAAAAATCCTTGACACGTTTAACGAGCTAAGAAACGATATGATTGTAGAATTCTGCCGATGTGATGTGTAGTTCTTTATACGGCAGGCAAAAAGGATGCGTATGTGTGCGCGCCGCTGTGTGTACCATGTACCGTGTACCGTGTACACTACATATTCGCAAATACGCCATCCGTACTTTCGTCGCTTCGCTTGTACGCGTACAATCAGCTACAGAAAGAAACGCGAGAGCGAAAAAAAAAAACTACACGCTCTGTTTAAATATGGATAAAAGTCTTCTTTTTACTATTTCCATCGGAATCCGAGTTTCTTTTTGCTTTTTAACCGATGAAAGTACGCGAAAACTCTAGTTGATATGGAGAAACAAAAGCAGAAAAAAAGTGGATACTTTATACCGCGTACTGTGTAAGTGTGTACTGTGTAGCAGCGAGAAAACGAAACGACGCGACGCGACGCGACGTGAAAAGAAAAGGGAACAGTAAAAAATGAAATAAAAGAAGAAGAAAAAAAAACGTTGAAATCTAATTTTCCACTCGAGTACGTGCTTTAAAATTTAAATTATTTCGTATTAATTTCAACGTTTCCGCATTGACCTTCTCGTTTAGCGGCTCTTTCTTCGATAATCTATTCGCATTTAAATTAATATATTTGTTCGACTGGTTACGGTGGCTGTCGTTGTGGCGCGGCGTAGCGTGGCGCGTAGTAACGCGCCGCCTCGCGTCCAAACTTGGACTGTAGTTCGCCTATCGTGACCGCCTTTCCTTTTATTATATAGCGGCTTTCAATTACAAAAGCTCGTCTTAATTGAGTTGGCGAACTTTGCAAGTGTTGGTAATTTACGCCGAGTGAAGCGGCTTTTCTGCCCTTTTTTTATTCTTTCGTTTAGTTTTCCTTCTCTTCATACAAGTTCGACTCGATTACGACGCGTCGCGTCCACACTGGACGCTGCGACGATACGCGAGCTAATTTGTCGACGAAAACGTTTTCAGCAAATTGTTTTGGTTGAGTATTGTTTTTTTTTTTGTTGCTTTTGTCTACTGTGCGGGCTGTTTGCAGGCGGAAATATGGAGCGTGTTTATAGCGATTTTACGCAAATCGGTGCGCAACTTGCAGGCGTGCACGGAAGTCGGTCTCATCGAACACGTGCTCTGTCGACTACATCGCGCGAATTCAGTTGTAGCAGGTAACGAACTCGTTATTTACGTTTGTTTTTTCACTACTCCTACGTCTTCGAAAGGGAAAACGGGAGACTTGGAAAACACCTCGAAACAGCTAAAACAAACCATTGGCAGTCGGGGAGCCCGCGTAGAAGGGAACACCTCCCTGCCGATTAGACGGGACATGTTTTTTTTTTTTTGAATAGAGTGTGTTAGCATTAACTTCACATATTCGTAGTCGTTATCTTTTCGTTTCGTTCCTTCTCTATTAGTTCGCTCGGTCGAGCTGTCAGAGTTTCGATCTCGTCCTATTTTTACCTGTTTTCTCCTAAATTCCAAATGTTATCTCTCTTTCATCAGTTTCATCCCCTCGATTTTATATCGCCTTCTCCGTACGTACGTAATACGCATGTACATACGTACTACGTATACAGTTAGACAGGGTGTCCTAGGGAACATATTGAAGCGTAGATCAAAACAATAAAGTGCGGGCAACTTACAAAATGGCGGCCTTTTTGATTGACAAGTGAACGATGTGGCTTCTAAGGAGGGGGAGGGGTGTACGAAAAAATTGATAACTAAAAGTGTTTCTCACCAAATTTCGTACATATTGCGTTATCAACATTATTCACGTATATTTGAACGGCTTCTTTTACAGAAAATTGGCCAATTTGGCTAACTTCACGCGCGATTTCCTAACTCAATATACTTAAATGGGAAATTTTACGAGGAACATTTTTAGTTATCATCAGTTTTTTCGTGCTCTCACTTTTTCCCCCCTTACGAGTAGAAGCCACGACGCTCACCTGTCAATGAAAAAGGCCGCCATTTTGTAAGTTGCTCGCAATTTATTTTTTTGATTTTCACATTAATATGTTGCGTAGGACTCCCTGTTCGAGAAAAAAAACATGTGCCGTCAAATCGGCTGGGGGATGCCGTTCCCTTCTATGGGGGCTTCCCGACTAATACGAGTGTTTTGAAAAGAAGCTAACGAGTTTGTAGGCAATTAGCTCGTTTACGATTACTCGTGAATTGCAGATTTGTTGGTGGATATGTTGGGTGTTTTGGCCAGCTACAGTATAACGGTGAAAGAATTGAAATTGTTGCTAAGTTCGATGAAAGCGGTAAACGGCAAATGGGTATGTGGCGCAGATGGTTTCGTACGAGTACTTTGTAACGTGTTTGAAATTTCGGATTAATTTACGGTTAATTTGTTGACGCAGCCTAAACATTCGACTAAATTGTTGAGCGTGCTTCGTCAAATGCCGCAAAGAAACGGACCCGACGTATTTTTCACGTTTCCCGGAAGGAAAGGCTCGGTAAGTAATTAGCAATTAGTCGGTATTCGTAGAGCGGTTTAGCCGGTCGGCTATTAAAAGATTAAAATACGTCGAGCCGCGTTTAGCGGCGCAACATCTGACGCGTGCCTTTTCAAACGTTTACACGAGAATACGGTGGTGGTCGCGTTTTAGAAGTACCTCTACCTAGTACCTAGTACGTAGGTACTACTTAGCTACGTACACCTAGCACCTCTACCTTTCTTCGATGTTACAGGCGATCGTATTACCACCTTTGGCTAAATGGCCGCACGAGAACGGATTCACTTTTACGACGTGGTTTCGCTTGGATCCCATCAATTCGGTGAATATCGAACGAGAAAAACCCTATTTGTATAAGTGAGCGAAAATTTGCATTTTTTTAGTCTTACGACGCGACGTTAGTTTTTCATCGGTCGAACGCTTGTTTTTCTTCAGTTTCAAAACCAGCAAAGGAGTAGGTTATAGTGCGCATTTCGTCGGCCATTGCCTGGTACTGACGTCGATTAAGATCAGAGGGAAAGGATTTCAGCATTGCGTCAAATACGAATTCCACCCGAGAAAAGTGAGCGACGCGTTTGCCTTTATCACTCATTTCAGGCGCGATTTTTTTAATTAACGGAACGCGCGTCGCGCTTGTCTAGTGGTACATGATAGCGATCGTTTATATTTACAACCGATGGACGAAAAGTGAAATCAAATGTTTGGTTAACGGTCAATTGGCCTCCAGCACGGAGATGGCGTGGTTCGTGTCCACCAATGACGTAAGTACGAGTGTACGCGAGCGAGCGAGCGAACCAGACGCTAAATACGTCGGCAATATATTGTGTTGCAGCCGTTTGATAAATGTTACATCGGCGCGACCGCCGAATTGGACGAAGAGCGCGTATTTTGCGGCCAAATGTCTACGATATATTTATTCAGCGAAGCGTTAACAACCCAACAAATATGCGCTATGCACAGACTCGGACCGACATATAAAGTAAAAAATCACCGTCCTTCTCGCCTTAACCCTTTCGCATTAATTACCAGTTCGTTAATTTTTCACGTTTTATTTTTTGCGCCTTGTTAATTCGACGTCGTCGTCGTATTTTTTTTTTTTTTGTTTCCCTACCATTAGTGCCAGTTTCGTTTCGATAACGAATCCAATCTCACTCTGCCGGAGAATCACCGAAGGGTGAGTCAAAATGTGGATAATTTTGAATCGCATGAAACGCACCCTGCTGATAAATCCGTAAGAGTAGTTTAAATCGTAGATATTGACGCGCCTTAGCGTATTTTTCGTTTATACCTTTACCTATGTAGACTGTAGACTTGTAGAAGTAGACGTAGAGACGCTTTGCGACTGTGTTGCGTGCGGTCGTTTCGCTGTACTTTGTAAACGTTACGTTTACGCGTAGCATGTTTTTTAGCGTAATGGCCACCGCATTCCCGCAGGCTTGCGCTTACGTACACTCGTACGTATAAGACGATCGAGTTGAAAGGCGGACGGCGAAATTACCGCTTTTTCGTGGTCGTCGCAAGAGGAAAGAGGATAGGATTCGAGTTGCTTATCTTTGAATGAAGTGGAAGCTTTCAACGCGAACGAATTCATTACATAAAGACGCGTACTATGACCACTCGTTCTCATTTCGGCGGTTAAGAGTTGAGACTTTATGGACGGTTGTAGCGAACGGTGTGCGATAAGGATGAGGAAATGCGGCGGCGGCGGCGGCGGCGAATACGTTACCGTATACATTAGCGAAATGAGCTCGAAATTTTCGGCGAGAAATTTCACGTACGATACACCGTCAAAGGAAAGCTGTCGAAGAGAAAAGTGGTCGCGCGCGGGTGTGAGAGGAGCGCAGGATCGAGCTAAAGTCAAAGTGAAGCTAAATCAAGTAGGCATTAAGCGCGTACGAACAAATTGCGGTCGACTGGTAACGAAGGAATGGTTTTGTTTGTGTAGCTTTGAGCCGACTCGGTGTATGAGTTTGAGTACACAGCGTCGTACAACTACAAACCGTATAGACTTCATAGCGGAGCGGTTTTGCGGTTACCAAATCCATCTTTGACTGGTGCAAGGTACCGCAAATCTGACACATTTCACGAGCTCGGATAAACATTCGTTGTTAGCTGTTGTAGTTTTGTTGCGAGTTTTACTCGGCGGCGATGCTTCAGTTTGATAAACGTATCGCGTGTACGTGGGAGTCTTTCGCTGCCATTCTTCGACGATTTGTACACGTTCGCTTATGTACGTAGTATGCAGTATGCACCATGTAGTAGGTACCATACGTATTCTAGGTTCACGTATGGACTATGGTACATACATGTAGTGCAGTCAAAAAAGGCTTTTGGCGTAGAAATAATTCGAATCAAGTGGATTTGTATTTAGTTAGTGGTATATTAACAATTTTCACCTAGCGTCACATCAAACCCTCATTTGTGAGGTTGTGACCTCATCACGCTACAACGAGCGAACCAAATTTCGTCAAGTTTTGAACATAGTAAACTACCGGTAATTATCGTAAATACAAAAAGTAAATGGTAAGTTATCGAAAAACCGCAGATTTATGGTAAACACAAAATGACGCTAATTTGCTGCAAATTACAGTTAAACCATTGTAAATTACCGGTGAATTACATAAATTAAATTACTGGTAAATTACAAAAATTGACGGTAAATTACCGTAAGTTACTGATAAATTACCTGAAGTCACCGGTAAATTACCATTACACACTACGCTGGTTAATTTGCCGCAAATACTGCGAACTTTCGGTAATCGTTGTAACTTATCAAGATTGTATCATAAAATGACATTTGCAATAATTTTGCTGTGATTCGCCTTTCCGTAATAACGGAAATTTACCCCAACTGCCATAAACTTCTGATTCAGATCTCACCAAAAGGCCGAGAAGATTTGTGTAACGTCAATTACGATTCAGAGTTGTTATGAATAGGAAAAAAAAGGGAGTGTGCGGTAGCGTGCATTACAAAACAATGTTGTGGTGGGGGGGGG
>QBDW01003396.1:0-11926 GCA_003261595.1 Maconellicoccus hirsutus | reverse complement strand
CAAATCGTCTTTATATACATTTTGTAAATGTTCGGCTTTTTTCAAAATTAATTCAGATTTGAAATTGTTTAAATTGCCGCAAATTTTGCCGCCCCGCGAAAGCCAGCGCCCTGCGCGCGTGCCTCTCGTGCCTCATGGTTAATCCGCCACTGTCTTCCTGAGTAATCCAATGTTATGGTACAGTGGAGACGAGAAAATAGATGAACAACATCAATTCTCAAGTCTGTATTGAAATATTGTTCAAGAATACGATACACATTTCATTTCTATTACAGAATTCAAAGATATTAAATCAGAACAACGAAATGTTTTTATAGTATTAGCCCAAAACCGGGTAATAAAATACGTTGGCGATTCCACACTTGTTGTTTTGATTGCGAGCAAGCCTCATATAACCTCTCTCTCCCCAAGCAGTACCCCATGAATTTTTAATTAACCAGTAATCCGTATTGTTATCTGTTCCATAGCCAACTACCAGAACAGCGCCAATTGATTTATCCGTTGAATTGTCGCATTTTGGATCATCATAAATGCCTGAAAATAATTTTTCAAAATTACCAAGTTGACTTTGATAATGATCGAAGCGTGAGAATTTAAGAATAGTACTAAACCAACAAACCTCCTTTGTAATGCTTAAAGGTCTCGAGAGTAGGATTGATGTAAACTGAAACTGGTCCCGAAACAACTGCAGACTGCAAGTTACCCTCATTTGCGTGGTATACTTCAAAATTCTTTATACTGACTGCAGATTTAGTAGGATCATATCGGCAATGAGAGCTCTGCAATTGAGAGTAATTAAATTGATAGGAGTTATAACTGAAGCGATAAACTCCGAGATGAGAATACCACACTCCTTTGGCCAACATAGAACTTACGATACGTCGAAAATTATCTGGATACGAGACTTCCTTTTCAACTCCACCGCTAAGATTGACGTATTTATAAGTATTTTCCAGGTTGCCCTCAACGCAACGATTATTTCGCAATCCGCCAGAGCATTCGATTAAATTTTGTTCGCTGAGCTTCACAGGTGCTGCTTCATCTTTTATAGCTTTTGCACTTTCCAAAGCACCAGTCTATGTCATGGAATAACGTGCAAGTTCGATATTTAGCTTAGGATTGTACTACAGGTTGAAAAACGCACTACACTGAATGCCCATCCGATGTTGCAGTTCCCTTGATTTCCCACTGGCATCACTTTTCCCTTGGCGACCCAATTTATTTCGTTTGGTATTTCCTCTTGAGCTGATACTGAATAATCATCCCGTTCCGATAGGGTTAATTCGCAGATATCCGGAGTTGGCGAACTGACGACGCGCAGGTATTCTTTATGAAGCTAAAAAAAATTGTTATCTCTGCTGAGGTTGTTGTGTAATTAAGAGGTTTATTGTTTACGAACCAGATCGCTGAATTGGTTGATTCCCAGTGAATATGATTCTTCGCCTTTGTCATAGCGCTCGTTATGCTTTTGTATTTTGAAAAAATTCTCTTCGAAAATTTCCATCCGGTATTTTTCTTCTTCTGAAGTTTTGTAATTTTTATAAAAAGGGTTCTAAAAAAATTCCGCAAAATTTTACGGTCATTATATTGAAGCAATTACAAAAATGTAGGAAAACGCATTACCTTGAATGTATTCCATTCTTCGTACCAATCTTTTTCGACGTTGATCAATTTCGAATTTGCAAATGAATTGAAATAAATCGTCGAACAGAAGCACCATATGATGCACGTCGTAGAAAATCGTTCAAAAATCATCATTTTTGATTGCAGAAGCAATTAATAGATGTGAAATGTTTTGTACGATTTATGTGAATTTGGAAAATTCGGATACTTAGAGTCACCTACGAAACAGAATTATTTCGTTTATTTTCAAACATCTAATTAAACCTTTGCAAATGAGGCACATGATTCCATCTGGGCTACCGTTTTTTTTATCTCTCACGCGAAGAAATAATCGTCGAAATATGAAGGATGCAAAATGCTTATCAAGTGATAAAATTTTCACTCGTTTCCGCCGATACATTATCGCGCTGAATTATACATTTTCTGCGAACAATTTTCAGCTAATTTCCTGGGCATTTTTACACGCGAACTTCGTGTGGTTGATAATAAAAAAAGCAACAAAAACAAAAATAAAATAAGGTAGTGCGGTAGTTTTAATGAACATTTTTGAGGAGATAATAAGGAATCTTGAGACAGGTTATCGCTATTTTTGTACAACTAGTTCACGAGTGGGTAATAAATCACGTTGGCGATTCCACACAAGTGATTGAAAATGGTGGTCGTATTTGAAGGGGAAATGGGAATAATATACTCCTTTGGGCATTATGGAACTTACCACATTTTGGAAACTATTATGATATGAGACTTCCTTCTCAATTCTGTAACGAGTGATATACCAATAGGTATTTCCCAAGTTGCCACTAAAACAACGATCATTTCCAAATCCTCCCGAGCATTCGATTAAATTTTGTTCGCTAAGCTCCACAGGCGCTGCTCCATCTTTTATAGCCTTTGCACTTTCTAAAGCACCAGCCTACATTATGGAATAACATGTATTTTCGATATTTATAGTATATTTACACTTGAATTGTTCTGTAAGCTGAAAAGCCCACCACACTGAAGGCCCATCTGACGTTGCATTTTCCTTGATCCCCCAATGGTGTCACTTTTTCATCGGCCACCCAATTTTTTCCTTTGGTATTTCTTCTTGAGGTAATATTGAATAATCCTCGGGTTCCAATAGGGTTATTTCGCTGATATCCGGACTTGGTGAATTGACGATACGCAAGTATTCTTCATGAAGCTGAAGCAAATTTATTAGTTCAGTGGAAGTTGTTGAGTCATTATTTCAGAGGTATAAAGTTTATGAACCAGGTCGCTGAATTGGCTGATTCCCGATGAATATGATTCATCACCTTTGGCATAGCGTTCGTTATGCTCGTGTATTTTGAAAAAATTCTCTTTGAAAATTTCCATCCGGTATTTTTCTTCTTCAGTGTTGTAATTTTTATCAAAAGCATCCTGCAAAATTTTACAAAATTTTTAAACTATGAGTGGAATAAGGTTACCAAGAATTATCAAAATTTAGAAAAAGTCGTTACCTTGAACGAATTCCATTCATCGTACCAATCTTCCGTGATTTCAATCGATTTTGAATTTGCGAATGAATTGAAACAGGTGGATGAACAGATGCACCAAATAATGCATATCTTCATCTTCATCTCGGAGAATTGTTCAAAAAGTATCATATTTAATTAAAAAACACTTAATAAATTTTGAAAAAACGGTATAAAATTTCAAAATTCTGGAACCTTTTAGTATCACCAACGAAATTGAAAACGCAGTGATCAGATACTCTAGTTATAAATAGATCGCTGCCGATGAGTTACAGTTTCCTGCATTCAATCAGTACCTTCTCTTATCCTCTTATGTGCGATGAAATAACAATAAAAATATACTGGAAAAAGGTGCTTATCAAATGAAAACGTAAATGATTGCTCATAAGTCCTACAAATAATTTTGAGCTCATTTCCTTCATATTTATATACGTGTGTGTGGAATTTATGAAGGTTAAATTAGAAAGAAATGGCTGAACCCAAAAAAAAGTTAAACAACGAAGAGGTTTCTGTGAATTTTTCCGTCTACTTTTGACCTATTGTTTTCTAATAACATTGAAATGTTTTTTTCTGAAGTAGAATTTTCAAATTTGTGAGATTTTTTGATTTTAAAAATCCGCAGAAATAAAATATTGAAAAAATTTCTCATCGTGACCACTTTGAGGAAGTCGTCGCTCCGTCGTCGCATGTCTGAGAATATGCTGCGCTAAATTGACCCCCAATTTTTTCTGGCAGGATCGAGATAACGATAATAAAAAACATCACTCGATATATTCAAGTATCAAAATTTCAGTACAAAAATTTACATGTAAATTATAAATAATAACTTCGTGAAATTAATACATATTTCATAATTTCAAAAATGGAAATCTAAGGTAAGCCAAGGAGCGGATATGAAATCACGCTAGCAATTCCACACATATTATTTTGGCCACGAGCTATCTTCATGTAACCTTGCTCCCCCCAACTCTTACCCCAAGAATTTTTCAATAACCAGTATTCCTTTCCTCCTTCTTCGCCATAACCGACTACTAAAGCTGCGTGGTTTACCATTTTACGGCTGCAGTTGTCGTCGTGATAAATTCCTGTCGAAAATGGGGAATGTATTAATGTGCGTAGAATTGTAAATTGATTATTGTTAAAAAAAAAATAGTGCATATAGAATGTTACCAGGGTCAGTGAACTTTCAATTCCTGTTATTATTTGGTTATGCAACCTATTCAACGTCAAAACGTTGAATTCTATTTTAGAATTTATGTAGTATGTATAGGGTGTTCTGCAACCAGTGCACCGCCTTCATACCTGCAATGCAGCTACCCAAACTGTACAAGTATATGTATGGTTGCCAACCCTAGCTTTTGAAGGGGTAAAACAAAGGTTGCTTTTTCAGGACGTCATATCTCAGCTGGTAATATAGATAGATAAAATTTAGTCAAAATTTTTGCTAGAACTTTTCAAACCCTACAAAATAAGTCATATTCATATTTCATCTAACTCCAAAATTGAAGGAGCTACAACAATTTGAAAATTTGTACATTTCATAACTCCTTCAATTTCCATGTCAGGCAAAATTTTTACGAGTAATTATTTTTAGGATTTTCAATACCTAGAAAATAAAACATCATTGTTTTGCCTGACTTTAAAATTGAAGGAACTACAATCATTTTTTATAATTTTTATCCTCGGCTCCTTTTTTTTTGAACGGCTGTAGCTCCTTCAATTTAAGAGTGAGGCAAAGCTTTGACATCTTATTTTTTAGGTATTGAAATTCCAAACAAAAACTGGTATATGTAAATTTTGTCCAACATAAAAATCGAAGGGGTTATGAAATGAAAAAATTTTTCAATTGTTGTAGCTCCTTCAATTTTGAAGTTAGATGAAGCATGAAAATGACTTATTTTGTTCGGGTTGTAGTCTATCTATATCGTCAACTGAGTTACAACATTCTGGAAAAACAACCTTTGTGGGAGCATAACTTTGTCCCTTCAAAAGTTAGGTTTGGCAACCATACATATACTTATATAGTTTGGGTAGCTGTATTATGGGTATGAAGGCGGTGCACTGGTTGCAGAACACCCTGTACATATAATATAATTGTATATGTAGCGGATGTCCAAAATGTGCTTTTTGGGGGTTTGGACTTCTCAGTCCCTTCTCATCATTTCAAATTTTGAAAAGGCATGAAATCAAGGCTATTTTTCGCAGTTTTTACATTTGTGTTACCACTGCAGGAGGTCTTCCTTTGACACGTTTATGTAGTGAGTGATCAAACAATGACTTCTGAAGGTTTGGAATTCTCAGGCTCTTTTTACCTCAAATAAAGAAACAATTCACCTAAAGCAACTCCTGAAATAGCACAAATTCAACTTAACGAACCTCGTTTGTATTGCTTGAAACTATCTTGACTTGCATCGATGGCGATGGAAATGGGCCCCCTACGATATAATTTATGCTTTAATTCTATTTCCGTTAATGTAAACGATGGCGTATGATTTCTGAGATGCGCATGAGGCATATGCGCACTATATCGACAAGGTTTCTAAAACCAAAATAATAAAATATAAAAATGACACGTTTTCTCGAGTCTATCACTAATAAAAAAATGCACCTGGGAAAACTGTTCGGAAAAGTTTACATCAGTCATACTCACTGTGCGCATTTCATATGGATACGCCTTCGCGGTATTTAATCCTTTATTGTGGTAAATGTACTTAAAAGCGTTGTGCACGTTGCCCCCCGCGCAGCCGTTATTTCCAAAGCCTCTTGAACAATCTATGAGATTTTGTTCGCTGAGAGATATCAAATTTCCAGTGCTTCGGAACCATAACCCTTCTATAGCTCCTGTCTACATAAAATGTATAGCATCATAGTTCCTAGCAACATAGAAATACTCGTGTAAGTTACTCTGCGGTCTTACCGCGCTGAAAGCCCAACCAGAGGAGCAATTTCCTTGTTCTTTTACCGGAGTCACGGCGCCTTCGTCGACCCAATTGAACTGTTTGGGGGTTTGCTTCGCAGCTGTGCCTGGTTCGCGGTCGTCTATTTCGTTTATGGGGCGGAATGGCGAATAAATCATGTATAGGAATTCGTCCAGTTTCTGAGGGGAGAGAGTTTCAACAATAAAGATGGTAATTGTGCTTGATGTAATGAATGTCTTACCAAATCAGTGAACTGATTGACTCCTAGTTCGAAAGTATGTTTTCCATTGTTGTATTGTGCGTTGTGTTCTTTAATTTTGAGCAAATTTTTCAAGTATATAGTCTCACGTAGTTTTTCTTCATTTTCAGTGTATGATTTGTTGAATTGTATCTGTTAATGTAAAGAAGATTTATGAATTGATATGCGAAACTCTCCTATGAGCTTCCTCCCTCCCCCTGATTCATTTCAACGATAATTTGTCATCGGAAAACCCCTTCTGCTTTTACTTTCACTTCAAAAATCCTACTCTTTATGATGCATGAGTCATGAAGTAATAGCGATAATGTTTTGGTAATTCCAGCAATCAACCGATTGCACCTCTTCACATCCCCTCCCCTCACATTGTTAAAATTACAACAAGAAATACGTTAATCCATAAATTAGCTACCGTAAATAAATGTATTTAGGACTTTTACAAGTTTTCATTAATTATTACCATCACGGTGGGCCATCGATCTTGAGACCAGTCCAAATATTCGGTAGAATTCGATAGAATAAATTAACGTTAAAAATAATTCTAACCTTGTACGATTCCCACGTCGGATAATCCGCTGAATTTTGAGCACTATGAACGACAAAAAAACCAACACCGCTTAAACACGTTATCCACAAAGTTACAATTTTCATTTCGACGCGATTATTTAAACATGAAACAATACATTTTCACAAAATTTTCAAACCATAGAATTTGGCGAAGCAACTGTGAATGAAATTTTTCACCATTTTACACGATAAACAACTCGTCAAATTTTAATCGTACTGGTTTGTTAACATCTCACCAATTTATGGCGATCGTCAATAAATCCATGTCGCGAAGTTATTAAACGAGATGGCCAATTATCAACTTGAATCTTCCATGTGGATTTACCAACTTGTTCGACCTTGGTTGGCGAGTTATATTTTTGTGTCTTGGAGGCATCGATAACGTTCTATGAAAAAAAATTGTACTACGGATGCAATACAGGAATTATTTTCCAAAAGTGGTACAATTTTTTCCAGTCTTCGGGTGTCCCAAGACCAAAGACAGAGGCACTTTTTTTTCTTGTATAATTGGAAATTAACAGAAGAAAAATCTTAAATCTTTTGAAGGATTTTCTGCAAATTTGGGGCCGAAAATTTTCTACGCAAATTTTATTTTTTTGTTTCGCCTCAAAATAAAATAAAATGTATATTTTTTTAATGTGAAGATGAGCATACTTTGTTTCTATTAATGAATTATTACACTTTATATGCTACTTCTATATCTCAATCGAAAACGTAGTAATTTCCCTGACCTTACCAAGTTTAAACGAAAAAATTTACCATTAGAACTGGGCCACAAGCAGCCTAAAACTTGCAATTGGATTTTTTTAATGTTCTGACCTACTTGACCTTGATAATTAAGCTACTTCATGATGTCTTCAAGGCATGTACATAATTTTTTATGCATATCAAATCTTATAATACTTTGTTGCCTATTATTAATTAATTTTCGAAGGCGTAAATGAACACGGCTGCAATACGAAATATCCAAGGCACCTAATAGAAGGATGTAATTTTCATATCAAGTCATAAAAAGAAAGGCGGGGAACCGAGGAAGGGGGAAAACGAGAATTTCCCGTCTCAACTCTCCCCATCCAAAAAAGGGCTGCCTCAATTAGTGGAAAAAAATAATTGTGTACGCAAACAAGCAAGGCTTATTTTAAAGAGCAGCTGAGCAATCAAAAAAAAACTCGAATTGAGGAGAATTTTATAGTTTTTCTAGTAACACAGTCAAATTAACGTAAAACTTGATGAGATTGAAAAAAATTGTTCATACGAAAAATACTCCTTTTTAAATTTCCAACAACTTTTATTTCAAACATTTCCCCCAAAAATTACCTTAAAATTATCAAAAACGCCTCAAAAGCCCAAAACTAAGTTTAGATTATGGTTTTTTCAGTAAAATAGGGAAATTGCGAATCAGAAGTTGATCAGAAGTAAAAAGCGTTGAGATAAAATTTGTAGAAAATTCAGAGGAGCATCTTTTTGAATATGGAATTTTTCCCGTATCTCTTCAAATTTTTAATTTCTCGTTTACATTGGGTTATGTTTATTTATCCTATTTTTATATTCATGGTCACCATCTGGATATTGTTTTTTATGATTTTTAATTTATTGGATTTTAGATTAGTAATTTTTATTATTTTTAAATTTGTTTCAGTACTACACTGAAATTTTAATTTTGGCCTTTTGCCAAGTGAAAATTCGATTGATAAAATTCATGGTTATTGAGTTTATTTTCGATTTCTCGTGAAATCTCATCGGCTAAAAATACAATTTTTTTGATTATTTCTCCTCTTTTTAATTGTTGCTGGATTTTAAAAACCGAAAATGTTTATAATCGCAGCTGGCATATGTAAATGCTCATTAAAAACAAAACGGGTACCAATGATCTATGGATTTTTGGTAATTACCATATTGCATTTACGTTTTCGCGGAATTTAGCATTAATATTCTACGCTCGTTGCAACCCAACTCGTCGAAGAAAATTCTTTCATGAATGTGTAAAATTATGATAATTTTATTCGTGCTCTTCAAACTACGTATGTGTTTTAAGATATCAGCTCTGATTCATCTAATAGGTGCGGTTATTTATCATAGTAAATGGTTTTTCTTGGGTTTGATGGATTTTTTCAAAATTGAGTCAATGTGGGGAATACCCAAGCTGATGTTTTCGGTTTTATTCAGGTGAAATATTTTTAGGTGTGATATGGAGTTTGAAATTGGTAATTTATGATTTATTTATTGGGTGTCGTCGAATTTCATTTGGTACCGAAAGTAATTCCATGTTGCTGGAGTTCATTGAACTTTGTGTAAAATTTAATTTCGACTTTTTTGGGAAAATCGAAGTTTTTTGGGCCTCGTATTGTTATTTTTGGAGATTCTGTGGCGAGATTTGTGCATGCATTGGAATACATAGCGTTTCTGGTTTGGTTGGGTAAGCTGTACTTGATCGTGATATGAAGAAATTTATTTTTTTTAGTTTCCGTATGTATAATAATTATGTAATGCTGGGATTTGACGTAAATACGTTTCAAAACAATTAGAAAGTAGGCAGAGGTGATAAATAGTGATGCTGACTTGATCATGAAACTTTTCACTTGTTGATTTGTTATTTTAAATTTGTTTAATAAGTTAAGCTACGAAATTATAAAATTTTTAAATAAAGAAATACATTTAATAAAGATGAAATGGGTTAGAGAGAGATTACTTTTCAGCCTTTATTTTAAATTAAATTTACAAAAAATACTACAAAATTACGAATAAAAATTCAGTCCAATTTCGATGCGGTTCAAGTTTTGACGTTACCTAAAAGCAAATAAATACTAAAATACAATAAAAATTCATAAATTTCAACTGGTACTTACCTATTGACATTTCAGTTATTACTGTTCCCGTTGAACCGCTGGATTTTTCGAAACACCTGATTAATCGAACGTGGAAAAAATTGATTTGCTTGGAAAACTTGGTCAAACAATTATACATAGAATTGGAAACTTACGTATTCTTCTGTACACCTTCATTTTATCGTTGTTGATTACCAAGAAAACTCCTAATGTTGATTGTAGTAGTAAAATACGCTTTGTTATTTTTTTCCGGCGTCCACAAAATTATGTATAATTTCGGAGCAAAAAGGAACATCAAAATGATCAAAGTATTGATAGAAATACACGAATTTCTCGTAAGTATCTGAAATAAAATTAAAATATCGTCGTTAAATTACTTCTAAAAAAATCCCAGATTTTACCAACCCCCTAATTGAAAAAAAAAATCAAAATCGTCATTAACTTACCTTCACATCGCTTCCAAAATATATCAACGAGCAAGCAATATCTGTAAGGATGGTTGCGTACATCGCAAAAGCGATGCATTTCGCTTCGTTGAAATTTTCCGGTAAATTACGCGTCTTCAACGCGTAATACGTGCAAACTAATAACATAATGGCGATGAAGATGTACGTCTCTAGCATCATTTGTTCATCCAAATAACAAATTTTCATTCCATAATAAGTATCTTGCTTTTGACGGTATATAAACGATGGCTCAGCGTGATATTTGTACAAGGAATGCAAACAAATTAATATTTCTACGGTGATTAGTGCCATCGTCATTGTAATCTGCGTTTAAAAAGATTGACACATTAGTGTAGATTTTAATAAACAAGTTTTATTCGTAAAAGAAACCTTCGTGTCACATTAACTCCTAATGTAGTTGTTTATATAAACCCGTCGTGTTGGTTATTTTTCAAGGTCAACGGGTTTTTGTTGCATGAAAAACCAGCAAAACGTGTTCGTGTAACATTAACACCTAATGAAGTTGTTTATAAACCCATCGAGTTGGTTATTTTTCAAGGTCAACGGGTTTTTGTTGCATGAAAAACCAGCGAAGCTCCTAATGTAGTTTATAAACCCGTCGTGTCGGTTATTTTTCAAGGTCAACGGGTTTTTGTCACGTGAAAAACCAGTGAAACTTGTTCGTGTCACATTAACTCCTAATGTAGTTGTTTATAAACCCGTCGTGTCGTTTTATTTTTCAAGGTCAACGGGTTTTTGTTGCATGAAAAACCAGTGAAACTTGTACATAACTGGATGACCTTGAGAAATTGTCTCGCTATGTCCGGTTTATAACCAGCTCAATGGTAATTAATGTGGCAATGTTGTATCTTTTTGTCAAGTTCATTTAATTTGTTGACAAATTAAACTTGTTTATAGCATTAATCAGTTTCAAGCGCTCTTAACACAATAACCTGTTAATAGCTGTGTAAATTAATTTATAAATGAAGTTTTTCAAGTTCCTAGTCTTTAACTTACTTGAGCCTTCAATGATAAAAATTTTGGCCTCAGGTTTGGGAACTTTTTCTTAGATATTGCTAATATTCTCGCAATTCTGTTGGTTTTTACGAGCAACGGAGCGTAAATCGTAGTAAAACTGATCACCGGAAGTAATCTAAATGCGATGCAAATGCCCACATTGGGTATTAGTAAAATCACAAATGGAGTAAAATTAGCCATTATCATTCCGGCGAACATGATGTAACATAGCTCCTTCGTGGATGACTTCACAACCGGAGTTTCACGATATTTTATAAATATTCCTAATGTGAAGGAAGTCAGACTAATGCAAAATATAGACAGCGCTAAGGATATGAAAATCTCAGTATCGTGCCATTTAATATGTTCCATTGGTATTGGAATGCAACCTGTAAATATTGCACTGTATTGAAAAAAATTCCCTGTGAATTATTTCAAACTAATATTACTGCGACTCACTGATTTTTTCATCATTTGACATAAAACCATGTTTACATGTTACACAACGAGTAGAATCTACCAATATTTCCAAAGGGTTGCAAAGTACGCAATCCCAGCAGCACTTATCTGATCTTAAAACCTAAAATTTAATATATTAGAATTCTGAAGCTTGATTTTCACGTAATATAACCGATAATCAATCACTTTAGCATGTGCTGGTGGGCAAGGCTCGCCGCAGGAAGATGTCACAGAAGATTTATTTTGTGGGAATACCAAATTGCGATACATATTCATCTCTTTATCATTTTCATGTAGCGCGAGTACGCCTTTAATGATG
>QBDW01003394.1:0-11833 GCA_003261595.1 Maconellicoccus hirsutus | reverse complement strand
GATGCCGAAAATTGTTTATCAACCCGACAATGTTTAAAGCCTTTAAGCGTAATTCTTTTATCCGAAAACAAAATATACTTATTTAAGTGGAAAAAAGCGTATTGTTGTGCATGGAAAGCTGAATTGCTGCAAGCAACATTACTTCGATAAACGAATGGAAAGAATGTTTAATGAAAAATTTTACGCGGTATGATTTCTTGTACGAATATGAATGTACTTTTATCGTGGTGCGGTGCAATGCAGTGAAGAGTGCATTACTGTATTACTGCATTCGGTGGTCTTAGTCGGTGTCGGTAGGCGAAGGAGGTGGTGGTGGTGGTGGTGGTAGTAGTAGGTAATCGGCACGTCATTCAAGCGAATTTTGATGTATCGTAAATATTTTTACCAAAAATTTCAATAACAAAATTTTCCTATAATACGAGTTCATAATTATAACAAAATGTACGTGGATTGTATGGTGGACTGAAAAAAGCTCCTCGTCGTCTACGCGTAAGTGTTGATTTGGGATTATAAAGTGTTCAAGTTGTTTAGCCTCAAGGGTGTACGAAATATAAGTTAATTCGGCATTGCGTTTATACTCGTAGTTTATACACATACACAGTTACACACGCACATTCTACCAAGTCATGAATATCTTATTACTCGCAGTTATTACCTATACCTAGTTACCTACCACCTACCACCTAGCTATAGCTATCTACAGCTTCTACTATCTACGACTGAATCTAAATTTTGCATTATCCTTGTAGGTAGTTAGGTACAACGGTGAATTAATTTTTCCCCATAATATTGATTTAACCCAAATTCTATCGTTAATTCGATTTTTTTTCATTATTTCCAAGCATCACGACGTCGTCGCTTGGATTAAAAGCTTATCAAGTGTCGCCTTCCAAACGAAGCCATTAATATGTAAGTACGAGTATCTTTCAATAGAAATTATCGCGTAGAATTTTTTTTCATCATCATTTGTTCGTTCACTGAACTGAAAAAAAGAACGTTAGGTATTTTCTTTTCTTTTCTTTTTTTTTTTTTGTTTTTTGAATCGCAAACTCGAAAACATTAAACGGTATTTGTTAATTCGCGGACATCAGAAATTAATTTGCGTTTGTGAACGAATTTTTTCAACTGACTTACCGCTGGTTGTACTCGTATAGGCTTACTCCGGCTATCGAACTACGAAATATATTTCTGCTTCGTAAAGACGGAATTTTTTTTTTTCAATTTTCATCAATTTGACGTATCTATTTTTAAATGTAATTGTGAACTGAATTATTTAGAAAAATATATCATACACATGTGTAGTTGGTAGGCCTACTTGGTGGCTACGAGTATACGTAAATGCGTGTAAAGTACGTAGCTAATTAGCTATAGCTACGTATTTTTGTATTACTCGTATGTTAGCGAATTTGACGAAGCAAAATTAATCGAAGAATTTATCTACAAAAATCCGCTGCGACGGTTTACGGATATGGCGCCCAATCGTACCACTAGCCAGCTAGCCAGCTAGCCAGTAGCCGCTAGCCAGTAGCCAGTAGCCAGCCACTACCCTTTTACATATTCTAATTTACGAGTGTTTAATGATTGAAAAAATAGTTTAGGTACGTACCTAGTACCTACCGAAAGAAGGCAAACGCTGCCGCCGATAATGGAAAAGCATATTTCTCTATTTTCTTGATAGAATTTATATTCAATTTTATTTCTCGTCTTATTGCGGGTATGACGCTGACGTCTCTTTTCCATCAATTTAAAATCCACATGGATTATTTTTCCTCCAGCTACGCGTATTTCACATTTTTTCCCCTTGTATCAAAAATGTAAGCAACGAAATTAAATCAATTTCATTTCATAATAGGCTACATAAACATATTGATTTATGTATTTCTACGTTACCAATCCTTTCTATACGGCAGAAAAATTCGAAAAATTTTAAAACGTTACGTTTTCAAGTATTTCACATCACCGCTAAGTAGCGTCACGTTTTAATTGGAATCCAGTGGCGTCGCTAGGAATAATTATGGTGTAAGCTAAGTGAGACCTCCAGATAGCATTTTCCATAATTGCCCCAATCAAGACCATGTTGGTAAATAAAACTACCCAACTAGTTTTTTATTTGCTTTCTTACGTCAAAAAATATTTTAAAACAAAATACTAGAAATAAAATTATAAACAACACATTAGATTTTCATATAAATTAAATCAATTCTTCTCTCCTTTTTGGTAGAAAAAACTTCGATCACACGGTTTAAAAATAATTGATCATTAATTTTTGTTTTAATAAAGAATTTTTCAATAGCGATAGTTGAAAAGTTTGAAAGTCGGCAAATATCCCTTAGTGTCCCTGTTTCACATGAGCCGCGTACGAAACGAAGCTGGTTTGAAGCTAGCTTACAAACGCGGTTACGATTTGTTTCTTTCCTCTTACCCTCCAGGAGCGTAACCTAGTGATGCGCATGCGCAAGGAAGCTAATCGTCGCGAGCTTACTTGTTCGCCTTACGCATGGAATACACTATACACGCTATGCACTTAGGTGCAACTTCGTAAATTAGTTTTTTATTCTGCGATCTTTTTGGTTTTTTAGGGAAAATATTTACTTGTATTATTAATTATTTATTTTTTTTTTTTCGAGATATTCTCGATGTAAGCTGCGCTTACAAGCTTACATGTACCCGACGCCACTGTTGGAGTCACATTTCACGCTCGGCCGTTACATATTTCACGTACCTATCATATTTTCAAGTGATTCGTGTTTCAATCAACTCACATCACGTCTCACGTATTTGATATTCTACATATCTTACGTTACGTTTTCATATTCGTCACGTCTCATGTTTTGGTCGTCACGTGTTTACGGTGTTATGTTCTCAAGTACTTCACGTTTCCGTGTTTTGATTTCACGTCATGCTTCATCTTTACCAAACAGCAATGGGCAATAAAATACAAGAACCCGAAACCATGAACGACGAGTTAGGTAATAAAATGCGAAAAAGGTCAACCCCTCTCCCTCCCCCCGCCCCCTCCCCATTCAGCTGGCTCCTGATTGGTGGAAACTATGAACGCTTTTTACTCGACTTTCCGTTGAGCTTTTTGAACATGTGTAATGTGTATATAGTGGAAGATACTCGTACGTAGAGTAGATGTACGTCAGGTGCGGCGGCAACGTTAACAACGAGCTTTTTTTCATTTTTGCAGGTCATATTATTTCCTGAAGAGAGCTGGGCGCGTTCTGCGGCTTCATCGTACTGGACGTTATCGTCAACTTGGTGGAACTGTAATCGCTGTAAAGTGGTCGAAATAACTGGTACAAAAAGGTAAGTACCGGTAGGTACTAAGTAGCCGGTGCGAGGTGCACCATGTACCTTCTACCTTGCATGTTACACTAACACATAGGTAGAGGTACTTAGTACTTACTACTTACCCTTATGTAGGTAGGGCAGGCAGGGTAGCTACCCGCTACCGAATACCCAAGTACGTAAGTACTAAGTAGTAGGTAAAGGTATTAGGTAACTAGATACGCTACCATATTAAAACGCATTACGAATATAAATTATTTTTTTCGCGCCGGAACTCTAATAATAATAAACAAAAGAACGACCGACCGAGGAGAGGGACGAAAAAAAAAGAAACACATGCCAGACGATGTTTTCATATTGTTACAACGATACGAAATTACATTGTGAAATATAAATTGTCTGTTCTAATAACTTCAACTTAGCTGTATTATGGCGCGAGCTTTTCGTGCAACTCGTACAAAAACAAACAATAGGTACAGAATTCCGCGAATAGAGGTTTTGACTATTATGTAGGTGTAGGTACTGTATGTATTTATCAGCGAAGACGGGCGCCGCGGCGCGGCGGAGGACGGACTAAGACGCGAGGTGTTGCAACTTGCAAATAAATTGCGCTTGTAAAGCTTGAAAGAAGCAGCGACGAAGCGTGCATTTTCCATTATTTCAACGATAGCGATATACGTTTACGTTTACCTATTTTGTCCTATTTACTGTATACGGTATCATAGTGTATATGTACTGTGTCTATGTATAGTGTACTCGTATACCTGTATGGCGTATACTCGTACATGCACTTGCGGCAGCTTTTTTGTCGAAAGAGTACGCGCTTCGCTACATTTGGCTCTCTGTCCCGCCTCGCCTCGCCTCGCCTCACCTCACCTCACCTCTCACCTCGTGTCGCGTAATTTTACTTCTCTTACTAAGAACAAGCCATCTTATATCTTAATCTTACGACGACAAGATGCGATGCGTTAGTTTTCCCCATTTTTTTCCGTTCTCAGTAAAACTCGTTGTAACAAATTTTTCTGACCATTTCGCCTGCGTCTGCGGTCTGACGAAAACGAAGCTGATATTTTTTACGCGAATTCTTTTATTTTTCAACGGAGGAAAAAACGTTTCATTTTACTAGACGCGTAGACGGAGACGCATACCGTTACGAGCTGTTAATTTTCGCAGGTGCCAACTGCCAACTGCCAACAAGGAATTACCGAGTAGAGTTGCGCTTGAAAGCCGTTTAAAGGCCTCGCCAACGTCCAATATTCGTCTTCTTTTTATTACGTATTACGTATGTATGTACCTATTTATATAGGCTATTAGGCTAAATCCGCAATCCCCGATTCAAAAACATCTTGCAACGTGCAACGTGGCAAAGCAGCTTTCGCTCCCGCAATATAAACAATATACGAGTACATGCCCTCGCGTAATCATATTCTTTCGACGTTCTTTGAAGTGAAAAGTGAAATCGGGCTTACTTTCAAGTTTCCATTCACGCTTCCGAACGAATGAACTTTTGATTTTTGTTGCGCCGAATTCTTTTCTACTTGGGTTTCATCGACAAAGGGGGGTTTTTTTTATACCGAAAAGGCGTTCGGCCTACTCGTATTATAATGATTGAATGGCCCATGGCTCCCGGTGTGCAGGTTTATCTACGAGGAGAGGCGACGTCCAATGTGCAGAGACGATTTTGGTCTGAATGTTGGGCATGTTTACATCACCAGAAGATCTCGTAAGTAAGGTATAGGGCGTAGGGCGTATGGGGTATAGTAGGCTGTCGCAGTTACGTCACCTTCCCCTCATACTAGTTGTCAGTCTTAGGGATACTCAGTGTGAAGACGTCCCGCCATTGAGTAGTTAAAAGTCGGTCGTTCGAGCTGGATGAAGTCTTGTTGAAGCGTCCTTTTCCCTTTTTCCAAGTGATATTGGCGTTTGCAATTGAATGTGATGATTGCAATTATCTTAGTAATCACGGCGTTCTTTTCTACCCTGCCCCCTCACGAGTTCTATAGGCTATACCGTAAAATTCTCATGCAAAATCGTTCAGTGGTTTCCGGGATCGTTAAGAATAAACATCCCCTACCATATACCAAAACCAATTGTGTGTTATGCACGCTGAAGGGTGCTGAATATTGCGAATAATGTGTAAAAGCTAGGAGATCAGAATAATACGTGTACTCACTGTACTCGTAGGTATCGGTACCTTTATCTGCCACTCGGTCCACAACAACGAGTCCAAGCACATAATTATGTAATTATTATACGCACATCTACATACATACGTAGTATAGATGATATAGATAGATACAAGTTAATTCAATGTAATTACGTAAACGTTTTCCACGCCCAAGAAGCTGGTTCTTGGAGTTGTTGGAATTAGCCTACCGTTCTCTATTACGAGTAGCAGAATTGCTACGATTTCGTTTAGCTGTTATGAATTTTTTGCGCTATTTCGCAGTTAATCGCTTGATTTTGTAACTTGATATTCTATTCAACAAATCCGAGACGCGTCGTTCTCATGTTTCCTAAAACTTTCGAAAGTAATGAGCGATACGAAATTAAATATGCGGTTACATGTCGAAATGGAAATGGTTCATTTTCTCGCCAACATTTAATCGTTACGTCGTGTCGTGCAGTGTCGCGTCGCGTCACGTCGCGTCGAGTGATATTGAAGAGTAAATTTAGTTGGTGGCTACTGGCATTTGGGAAGTAGGTAAGGTACTAACGAAAAGTACCAAATGTAGGTAGTAGATATTAAGAAGTAAGATAGGCAAATAGGTTAGGTAACTCGTAGTAGGTAGTGGGTGCCGGGTGGTAGATGTTCGTACTTCGTAGCGTGGCGCACAGACGAACCGCGAATTTGTTGTACAACTGAAGCATCTAAATCAAGATAATGAATCAGTCGCATATTTTGGGAATCCTTCACCCTTACGCCAGATAACTTACATTTGCATAGAAATTGCTATATTACTAAAGTTTTTCGTTTTAACGCGTAATCACGTAATTTTCTTTCATTTCAAATGTTTTATACTTTTTTGAAACGTTCTTTCAGTAAAAATACCGTACTCACTGAGCGACTGTCAAATTGAAAATTATTCGTATTAATGCTGGGCCTTATTTTACAGGATGATTAAATCGTTTTTTTTTTGCATTTTACGAAATTCTTTTATGGTATACTAGAGCTTCGCTAGCCCCAACCCCCCTGCTACCGCACACTCCTATTTTCCCTATTCATACTTGATAACTCTCAATCGTAATTGATGTTACAAAAATCATCTCGGCCTTTTGGCTTACATCTAAACCACAAGCTTATGGTAATTGGGGTAAATTACCGTTTTTACGGAAAGGCGAATCTCAGCAAAATTGTCGCAAATGTCATTTTACAATACGAGTACAATCTTGATAAGTTGCAGTAATTATCGAATGGTAATTTATGGTAATTTGCCAGTAATTTACCGTCATTTTGTGTATTTCGCCGCCAATTCGCGGTAATTTACCGTTGATTTACAGTTAGCAACCAATGATGATTTACCATAAACTCTCGGTTTTTCGGTTACTTACCATTAACTTTCCGCATTTACAATAATTACCGGTAATTTACTATGTTGATAATTTGACGAAATTCGGTTCGCTCGTCTGTCGTGATGAGGTCACAAAGAAAATGGTTACCGTTGTAATATATTTATATTATTGAAAGTAAGTAAGTCTAGGTATCCCGTATCTAAGCGGAGATACCGGGTGGCCGATCGATCGTGCGACCCCCCCCCATCTCCCCGGGAAAAGAAAATCACTTTTTTCGGTTTTATTGTAAAAATGGCAGCAATGGCTTGAACGATATGAAATTAGATGTGATTTTCTTCAATAAAAAATCAAATTTGCTTTCATCAATTCACTTTCAAGTTGAAAAATCGCAATTTATTCAATGTAATTAAGTAGAATTGATGAAAACTACATTAATTGCAATTTTTCAATTTAAAAATAGATTGATATGACCAAATTCGATTTTTTATTGAAGAGAATGACTGGCAATTTAACTGCCATTTTTACAATAAAATCTAAAAAAAGTAATTGGGCACGATGAATCGCTAATTCGCTAATTCGCTAATTCGCTAATTCGCTACTTCGCTACACCCCGGTATGGTACGAGTATAAGTCTAAATGAATGCGTAGAGGCCTGTAACGTTGTTGGGTATGGTTAGTGGCAGTAGCGGATCTAGAATTGAATTTTAGGGGGGGGGGATATGGAAGTATGGATGGAGATAGGTAGATATTTTTTTTACGAATGAATTTCGAACAGTACACCGCTAGCTAACGCGAAAGAAACCCCATGTAACATGAACTGAGAGAAATTTACTTTTTTGTTTGCGTACACAGAATATTTTGTTTTACAATTGGTGTATTTTTTTCGTTATTTCCTTATTTTTCACTTTTTTTTGGGGGGGAGTTGGGGGGAGGGGGATATATCCTCATATCCCCCCCTGGATCCGCGCCTTTTAGTGGGCAGAGGTAGGGGGTACTATACAGTATAGGTAATTAGGTAGTCTACGTGTCTTATACAAATTTTCGTATCTAGCTATCTAGTATCTAGTGTCAAGTATCTACGGCGTGAAATGCAAAAAAGAAAAAGAAAAAAAGAATCATTAAAAAAACGACGTCGTTCTCGAACAAGAGCAATCAATTTTAGAACATCAAAATTAAATTAACTGAAACAGTTGGTACGATGAAAAGAGAAAATAAAGAAAGAAAAATAAAAATAAAATACTTTAAAACGACAAAAACCTTTGAAAACTTTGCTGGCAACGAAAAAAACGAGTAAAAAGTTGAAATCGCTCAAACAAACAACGATTTATATTTAACAAATCAAAGACGTAAACGGAATCTTAGATGGAGATGGATTTACGAACTTTTTTTTAAAACTTTTACGTATAATCCACTCGTGAACAAGAAAATTGAAAGAAAAGTTTCGTCATGTCCGTCTTATTTGCTGCGAACGCGAACCGCGGTAATTGGCGAATGAAAAATCTTTCAATTAAGAAAGCACGTCTTTGATAAGAGTAAATTATAATTTCAGTAGCAATTTTCGTATCAGGGTTTCGTTTGTCTCAAATTACATTTCGCAATTGGCCAAATGCCACTTAATCTTTGTTTCCGCCATTGTCATTTTACATGCTACTCGTAGCTAACTAGCTGTAGCTACTTAGCCATTTACGAGTATTACGAGTACTTATATTCATGAATCTACAGTACTTAGGCGTTCGTCTTATTCGAATAGCTAGAGCTACTACTTGTATTAGCTAGGCGAAGAAAAATCCTGGTTTTAATACGACTATGGGCTAGATTTGTAGTTCGTACTCAGTTGTATGTACATCTACGAGTACTCGTACATACTACGTACATACATAGTACATAACTATTAACTACATATACACTATACAGTACATACTGCTCTATGTATGTGATGTACATACATGTAGCTAATTAGCTATGTACAAGTCTAAAAATGGTGTAAGCGAAGAATTGTTGACTGTTTCATTGTATTTTTTTATTTAATACAAAATTGAATTTTATTATAATCAACGATTCACATGGTACCTATATCTACCTACCTACCTACCTACCTACCTACCAAGCAAGCAAGCAAGCAATTAGCGCATGTATTTTGTATTTGTATTTGTATGTGCAGTAAGTGAATTAATATCGACGACTTACACCTAGTAAAGCTTTCACGCGTACTAATTCGTTTTTACTCAGCAAGCAAATCTAAAAATCGAGTAGTGTATTGTATAATGTATAATTATGCAGATGCACATATACGTAGTACGTAGTACGTAGTACGTAGTACGTACATATACCTATTACCTACTCGTATATTATGCGTACTGCGTAAGCGTACTCGTCTGCTAGAGTTAAATAAAGGTACAATTAAGTAGCTAGGCATACCGCATACGCGTATACTATTTTAAAGGCTGAATAGAAATTAGAAAGTACCTCAGTAAGGCACTATGCCGACATTTCAACCAAGATCAATCTTGATCTTGGTCTTGAAGAACACGAAACGTTTTTAACCCTTAAAGCTAAAAATACACGCGAGATTTTACGTAAATGTAGGTGCGATTGAAAATTTTAATAAAACCGTCGCTCGCCTTTTTTTTTCCACGCCACAAAACTGATTTTAGCCCCCGCCTTATCGGTGATCGTATTTCAATGCCCAAAGGGTGGGAGTTTTTTTTTCTTTCTTTTCACACCGTAATCAAAGGTAGGTAGAGGTACTGGGTAGTGGGTAGCTGGGTACCGGTAGGTACTTTGATAGCGAAACGCGTAAAAGACTCCATATCGTGAATACTAAACAGCCGCTAAAGTCAACATTCGAAGAACACCTTTGGAATAATTCTTGACACTCCGCTGCGGCCGTGCATCATCTACTTCAATTTAATAACGTAATAACGTTAATAAAGTTTTCATATTCAGGATGCGACGCGGCTTTCATTTTCTATGAAAAAGAAACTTTCGAGCTCGAGGTATGAAAAAAGTTATTTTCTGATGCCCTTTGCCAAATTTTCATTACGTGATAAAAAAATACTCGTACGTAATACGTAATACGTAATACGTATGCGTAACTTTGGAGATTCGAACAACGAATAACTATAGCCTCGGTAGGGTCGTACTCGGCAGCTCGGTACACCGGTGAAATGTAGCCTACGACCAACAATCGAATTAAAATATGCGAGCAATGAGCAAAGTTGGCTACCGTGATAAAAGTTGGTTTGCGTTGCGGCGCGGCGAATCTCTAAACAAAAGTTGGCTTCTTTCATACGAGTATCTTCTACTTGGCAGAAGAATGTTAAGCTCTGATTTTAATTAAGTACGTATTTTTTTTCCACCTTCGCAGGTACACAGCTCAAGCCAAGATGGTAGAAACAGATTGCGGTAATTTATACATCGTTGGATCTTTTAAAAAATGCGCCGATCCAGATTTTAAGGTTTGTTACCTAGCACCTAGCTACAGCTACAGCTACAGCTACAGCTACACCTAGGTCTACGACTCTGCGTACAGTACATTACATACTCGTACAGTATACATACGAGTATACTGTATTTTTTTTATTAGAATTTGATTAATCGAACGAAAGGTTTCGGCTTTCGGCCATTCCAGCGATTGTGATACGCGAAAAGGGCCGCATGTTTTACAGAAATCAAATTAATGACATAGTCAACAGCAGTTCGACCGTTTTCTATAGGCCTACCGCCTACGCCAAATAATTCGACGAGCTTAATTCAATTATAGAGGTGCTTTGTGGTTGCTTACTCATTCGTGAGATTAACATTGTTTCGAAATTTTTGCTTGGACAATTGAGGGCTATTCCTTTTGTATTACGTAGATGTGAAAATACGTAGGTATTTTATAATACGAGTAGATACTACTTGTAGTACTCGTAGATTCGTTGCAAGTTGCAACTACCAGTACAACTACGAGTACATACCATTTCGCATCAAGCGTAATATGGCGGCCGTCGGCACCGTCGGCACCGTCGGCACCGTCGGAACAGGTTCTCTCCATCTCAGAACGGCAAAATGTCTCTACCCTACGTATGTGCTATGTAATACGTGTGCAAATTATATTCGAAAATTTTCAATTTTTATTTTAAGTAGGTACCTACTCTTCTTATTCTTAGTACTCGTATGTGAGCATAGCGTACCTAACCACGTAATCGTTCTACATAATGAGATCTCATGGTCAATTGCGATTAGAAAGTACGCGGTACTTGGTTACTTACCGAGATAATTGCGCTAATTTTACCTTAAAAAAAAGGAGAAACGGTTTCAGAAAAAATGCTTTTTTAGATAAATTTATTATTATCGAAATTGGCAGGACGCCGTTCTATCAACTTTCAATCGCATGGTAGCCGCCAGCCGCCAGCCGCCAGCCGTCTGCAATCGAAACGAAAATAGACTGGCGAGACGCACAATCTCAAATCGCATCTTTCGAGGCCTCAGGTGGCCAGGCCTCAAAATTACTTCCACATTCGCAGAGTTACACGCAAAAACTGTGTTTTTTTTCCTCGAAAATTGACTTACTTTGAGGCTCCTGGCTCCACTTGGAAGCGATCTGAAAATTCCACCTACTCCGGAATGTTACAGTTGCAGGTGCTTTCAAATACTATGCGCGTTTTTTTCGCCTTTACGAGAATATCGAAGCAAACGAATTTTCAATGCTTACCGAATGGTGGGCAGCTCGAAAACAATGCTCTTACGAGCTACTCGTATAGAAAAACACTTGGTGTAGAATCAATACGATACTACATATAGTACTACTGTATTACGAGCATTAAACGAATACTACAGTGTACAGGTATTTTAGGTCTTAGATAGTACTATTTGTGCAGTTTATACCGGCATTGATGACATTGTAGATGATGCGGTTTTCTTGTTTGCGTCTACTCACTACTCACTACATACAATATTTATTGCTTTAGCTACAGTTATTGCTACTTACGAATGAAAAAAATCATCTATGTACCTACTACCTACCGCTTACTATCTACTACCTTAC
>QBDW01003386.1:0-18820 GCA_003261595.1 Maconellicoccus hirsutus | reverse complement strand
TTACGTGTTCATAATGGGAATGTTGTTAACGCTCTAATCGCTCTTACGAATTGAACATCTCTAATACACCATTCTGTGATTGTTATATGGAACTATTTGAAGTAGACTAAGAAATGTAATTTATTTGTATAAATATATCTCATAACCTTTTTCGTGAACTACTCTTTTTGATTTCGTACACTGTGTGATGAAATCGTCGATTATGAAATTTGATCAACAGATCATTACAATCGGACTGAATTCTTTTTACCTAGATCACTGATTCTGGGCCATTCAAGGACCGAAGAGGTAGGGTTTTAGTTTTTCCTTCAACTTTCTCTGAAGTTTTCAAAACAAACCTAGTTATGTTTTAAATTACAGTAATTATCCAGAATTTCATACCACGTGAATAAACATCTCAAGTTCATCTCTTTAGTCCACAATTAGAACTTGTGAAATAAATTACATACGTGTACGAACCTAGCACACGCAAAACAAAATAACATATGAAATCACTAGAAAACCTCCAATATTACAGAGAACAACTCTTTCCAAAAATTTTTTATTGATCGAATTATGAATAAAAGCACACAACGCTGGAATTTCTGTCCTTTATTAACAATGTAAATATAATTGATAAAATGTTACAAAAAGGGTTATCGTTTTCTGCGGAGTTGTAGCGAATTATTTCTAAGCCAAGCGGCTCTTCTGGAACCACCTTTCGTGTGGGAATATCCATGGCCTTTACCAAGTCCTCTAGATTTACGACCAGCTGAAGTTTTACCTCTAAGTTCACGGTGTTTGTGTACTGGATCGCATACCCAGTTGATTTTGGCGTCAGTTCGGATTGCCTAAAACAAAATGCAATTAGTACTCTTCAAGAAAATCATTTAAAGCTAATTTTCAATCAAATTTCAATCAGAAAATTGGTGTTGGTGATAATTATCATCATAACAATGCAGTGTGGTGCATGGTACACATTCATCATAAAAACTTCCGCGATACTATTAGCAATTTATCTACGTAATAATTCTTGTCAAGGATAAGTTTATAGCTAAATAAAATTAATTCAGATAATAGGTTGGTGATGAGAATCATCATCGTAGTACAGATTGGTGCATGGAACATATTCATCATAGAAGTTCTTAACATTAAAGTTCAATGTAATAAATCATTTAAAATGCCATCAGAGATATAAGGTGATAATGACTTCACAGAGCATCAGATTGGTGCATGACAACTAAATTCATCATTAGGCATTGTAATACAGAAAAATTGTGTATACATACCTTATGTGCTGGGTCAACGGTGATTACTTCGAAGAACTTGTAGATCGCATCTTGTCCAACCCAATACGAATTCAATACTCTAAGACCGCCACAGCGTCTTCCAACACGTTCCTGACAAAACAACACAATTAGAGAATAGTTCCAACTGATATAAAATTACGAAATCTTATAAATCAACACTTGTCACTTATCAGACAGCCAAGGGAACAAAAAGTGTTCATCATAAATCATTACAGTATTGGAAAAATAATGAGTATCATCATAGTGACAAGATCATTGAGATAATATGGAAACAATTCTCACTTCGGCAATAGATTGCAAACAACGTTTCGGTTTCAATTTATTTACTCCGTGTGATTTCGGTTTACCGTAAGTTGCACCCTTAGGAACTGGACGTTTACGACCACCTCTGCGTACACGAACTCTAAATACGGCATATCCTACAGAAGTTCAAGGAATTTGTAGTACAAGTATTACAACTGAAACTGAGACATTAAAAGTAATAAATACCTTGCTTGGCTCTATATCCTAATCTTCTAGCTTTATCTGGTCTCGATGGTCTAGGAGCACGATGAAATCTGGTCATTTGTCGGTATTGCCAAACACGGATACGAAGCAAATAACGCATAACATCGCTTTGCTTCTTCCTGTACAATTCTTGCATATATTTATATGCACCCATTTTGGATGTTTAAGCGTCTGTAAGACAAAAACGTTGAATTATAAAAGGAGAATTACAATAGAAAACTGTAACAAAAGAAGCAACCATAAGAGGTAAGAGTCGGCGTTATATAAATAAATATTACACTACAACGGTACCATTAACTACGTATATAAAGCGCTTCTTTATGAAATAATTCATATATTATAAAAGAATTAAATAACTTTGACTTACTATGCGTTTACCCTAATGAGATAAACCCCGCAGAATTCTAATTCATTTCAAAAAACTCAAGTCCACGACGGCGAAGTCAACTCCATGAAATGAGGATTGTGTTTTTTGGGCTCATCGATGACTTTTTGAAGTCATCAGTGAAAAGTTATCGTTTTGTAACATATTTTGTAAAAAATGGATTACCTATCTATTTTGAATTTTTGAAATTTATTGCTCAATCCAGCAGAAATTGATCAAAAAACATTTTATTAAGTAGTTTAATATGAAAAAATATTTTAAAATCATTACGATTACCGTTTAAACATAAATTGATGAGAAAAATAATGAAATATTACAACACGAGAACAGGTTTTTAGCATTATACATTGTCCATTTAGCCAATTAGATAGTGTTTGATTTTCAAAATAAACAAAATAAAAACAAAGCCAACAGAAAAAATTTTTTTTTGATAAATGGCGCGAATTTAAGATGAATTTTTTTAAGCTTTTCTGAGCCAAAGTAGGCTACGACTTTTCGGCAAATCGGTATTAGGTTTGGTGATAAGTGGCGAGTGGCGGAAGACGAATTAAGAATGATATACAGTTTGAGGTTGGTGTAATGTCAGCTGTTGTGTTGGCTCTTTTTCCGAATTTTTGAAGTAATGCTTCTCTAGTATTCTTTAATTTTGTCGTGATGTTGAGTTTTTGCACTTTCCACAGCACGCCCAGCCCACCGTCGTGTCGAATATAGATAGTTAATGAAAAGAATTATCACCCTTTCTTGCTGATTCGTTGTTCATTTCCTCATGTTTTCTTACAACAAAGCATGAAACCATGAGTGGAATTCAGTCAAGTATTCCTCAAGCTGTGTTAGACCAGTATGAAGCTCAAGAAAAAATTGGCGAAGGTACTTACGGTATTGTGTATAAAGCTTGGGACATCGTAAAGCAAAGATACATTGCTTTGAAGAAAATTAGAGTTGAATCGTACGTATTCGTCAATTATAATTTGTTTTAGTGTGTGTTCATTTTCTTATCACACTTTTTGCAGTTATGTTGAAGGAATTCCGTCAACAGCTTTGAGAGAAATATCTCTATTGAAGGAGTTAAATCATCCAAATATTATAAATTTAATTGATGTAATATATGCTTCTAATAGACTTTATCTAGCGTTTGAATACTTGGATATTGATTTGCGACAATTCATTGACTTGTCGTCTGGGCCTATACCACGTCAACTGATAAAGGTAATGTTTTGATGAATTTCATTATTGGGAGTTGCCTCGCTGAAATTTTCACTCATTTTTTAGAGTTTCATTAATCAATTACTCCACGCATTGCATTACTGCCACACTAATCGAATTGTTCATCGCGATTTGAAACCACATAATTTATTGATTGACGGAGATGGTCATATTAAATTAGCTGATTTTGGATTAGCACGTTCATTTGGTTTGCCATTAAAAACACTGACTCATGAAGTTGTAACTTTATGGTATCGTGCTCCAGAAATTCTATTAGGATGTAAAGTGTATACAATGGCTGTGGACCTTTGGAGCCTAGGATGTATTTTTGCCGAATTAGTGAGTTAATTTAATTTTGCATCGTAGTAATTTTTGAATGCATTTAACACAGTGACTTCAGTTTAGAAAAAGAGCTCTATTCGAAGGCGATTCCGAGATTGATCAACTGTTTCGTATTTTCCGAACACTTGGAACACCTGATGAAAGTGTTTGGCCCGGGGTAACTGTTTTGAAGGAATATAAACCTTTATTTCCACGCTGGGAGCCTCAAGAATTAGGTGATTTTTTGCCAATCGTAGATAAAGAAGCTATTCCTGTTCTTGAGGTATGTTCAAAGTTGTCTATCAGAAAATCTTTTAATAGATATTTCATTTTGTACTTTTTTTTTTCAGAAAATGCTGAAGTATGACCCCAGCAAGAGAATGTCTGCCAAAGCTATTCTTGATGATCCTTATTTTGAAGGTGTAACTTTAGTCAAAACAACACAATTGGAAGAGGTGGTGCGTAAAAAGGAAGAATATTTAAGAAGAAATCGTAATAATTAAAGGATAATGAACAAACATTCAATCTGCAATTGGTTCCCATCTAGTGTTGAAAATTGTTACCTTTTTAAAATATGTTTGCTGGTACATTTTTTACTATTCGTAAGATTTCCTAACGTCAATCGCTTCGTTTTTCCTATGTGATTCATTAAGTGATAACAATTTTTCGAGGTTAGATTGCATCTATAAATTCATTGAATTATTTGACGATAAATGCTTGTGTACGAAGTGAAATCATGATATCAAAAATTATATTGGATAACATATGTGTTCAAGACCACGCAAAATTTCCTGTATTAAAGAAATTGTTGCTTGGTCTTTTGGGATATTGCGTGCAATTAATGAAATAACTTTTAATTTTGGGAGGGTTTTTCAGTATATCATAAATTATTATTTTCTTATCATAGATACCTATGCAATAAATAATTTATTTCTAGTTCATTTTTTAGAAATGAAAATTTAGCTTTCCCCTCTCAATGACGGCAGATTTATACATGATGTTTTGAAAAATAAGCTGACACATCAATAGAAACAATTGATTTAAAAATTGAGAACAAAAGCAAATAACATTATGCGAATTTCATACATATTTTATGTGATAGAAACAAATTTACGTATATAATATGCATTGGTAATTTTGAATAAGCAAAATCAAAATCCTTAATGTTCCTGAGAATTTACAATCATGATTTGAAGTTTTTGGTACTCGATGAATTGGAATTTCATGAGTTCTCATAAAATTCCATCTTCGGTAGTGAATTAATTTTTTTTTACAGTAGATTAGAAAAACATGCTTTAAAAAGAGAAACCGTAAAGAATGTAAGAAAACATATAAAAATCACGAAATCCTCGTCATCAAACATCGCTACTTTACATTATACGTATCACATTTACATTAATAATAAATATCAGCCTAATTTATGAGGTGTTATATAAGTTTTGAAGCACCAGTGCAATTTTGATGATAATGGTGAAAATTTCTTGCTTTCATTTTTTTGGCTCTAAGCTTGAAGAAACAATCGAGGGAACTTTTTGACTCTGTGAAGATAATTCGTCTTTGGGATTTTGCTTTTTTTCTTCAATAGATGTTACTTCGGGAACTTTATTTTCTGAAAGCACAATTTTCGAAGCAGGTACAGAAAGTTCTTGACTATCTTTCACCAAACTTGCAGAATGTTTATTCGTTGCAATTTCACTTGTCAATAGTGATTCTACTTTATGGCCAGGCACTGCTGTGACTTTTATTTCTGATGTTTTGTCGACGTTCTGAGATTTTTGGTCAGTACTATTGGAAGCAGATTTTGTTTCAGAATCTGGTTTCGAAATAGGACTGAAAGTTTCAGTGGTTTGTTTTTTTTCGAGATAAGTTGATTTTTCAGAATTTGATTTAATATCTTGAACATTTTCAGTTTTTTGATCATGCGTTTTTGGAGGTTTTGATTTTTCATCAATTGTTATCTCTTGTTTGATAGGTGGTTTGATTTGTTCATTTGACTTGGATTCATCTTCAGAGTTCAGTTTTTTCTCTTGATTATTGATTGGTTTTGGTGGTAATGGAGTATCAGTAGAAGTGTTTGATTTATTAATTTCCTTTAATGAATTGTTTTCTAATTTTGATGGTTCTTTATTATTTTCATTAGGTTTGACGCTTGCATTTTTGAAATCTTTATCTGTTTTTTGGTTACCTAGGTCTAATTTATTCGAATCTACGTTACCTCCAAGTACCGTTTTCTCCTTACCTATCGCAGTAATCAACTCAGGTTTGTTTTCCAAATTGACAGATTTTTGGTCTTTAATACCAAAGCCCTCTTTAATTTCAATTTTAGATTTAGAATCTCTTTTTTGTAACGTTTTAATTGGTGATTTATTTGTATCATCGTTTGGTTTAGTAGTAATCAATTCAGGTTTATTTTCCAAACTCGCAGATTTTTGGTCTTTAGCATTTAAACTCTTATTAGAAACATCAGAGTCCGCTTTAATTTCAATTTTAGGTTTAGAATCCTTTTTTTGTAGTGTTTTAATTGGTGATTTATTTGTATTGCTACTTGATTTATTTTCGGAGTCGTTCTTAAAAACTTTGGTTTCGGTTGAGTTTTCTAAACCTTTCTTAATCACAGTAGTACCAGTTCCATCATTATTTGTTTTTATAATTTCTTCACTCAGAGTACTTTTGCTTTCTATTAAATTTTTACTCTCGGAAGCACTTCTATCACTATCAGGCACTTTATTCTCATTGGGTTTTGGAGCATGATCAAGACTAGGTTTTGATTCATGGCCAACAGCGCGTTTATCCTTTAGAACATCCTCTTTGAACTTTTCTTTACTTGGTATTTTTTCGAGTTCTGGTTTAAGTTGTGAATCTGAACTTTGCTTAAATTTAGTATCTACTTTTTCTTCTTTTTTCAAGTTACATTTTTGTGATGTTTTCTCGGGTGTTTTTTCGATTGTCGGTGCTGATTTATTTTCTGTTTCTTTTACCGCGGAGAGTGATTTTTTGGGTGTAGATGGTTGCGATTTTTTCTCTTTTTTAGGACTTTGTTGATCAATTTTTGGTTTTTCTGGTTCTTTAGCGGGTTTGTCTACTTTCTGCGAAGTGATGGCTTCTGTTGCTGCGATTTGCTTATCGATTTGTTTCTCTTTTTGTTGCGAATCTCTTGGACAAATCTGAGCGTCCTCAGGAGCCTAAAATGAAAATTTCGTCAATTTTTTTGTGATTTTTGGTGTCATTAAATACTTTTGTTATGATTTATCAACGTTATATGTGTTGACATTTAATGATAATTTCGTAGATCTCAATGAATTTTCTACTCACTAAATGAAAACCTTAGCTAACTTATTATTCATACTTAAAGATGTAAACAGTCTACCAATTACATTGTACACCTGAATACTAAACTCCGTTACCTACTTCGTTTGTAATTTTTTGACATGAAATATCAGAAAAAAGTGTGCTATGAATTCTACAATAATTACGAAGTTTTTCTGTAAATCTACGTCAAGTTTCCGTTTTCGTGATCTTTAGGCAACTTCTTTAGCAACGAGTAAAATTCAATCACTTATGTGAATTATGAAGGAGTTGTCGAAAGAAGAAACGATTTTAAATTTTCGAAAGATGGTAACACTGTTTATATTGACAGTGCGCGCCAACTGTGAAAACTTGAAAAATAATGAAGAACTAATTAAAACTTTGATCAAGTAATTAATACGATCAAAGGAGGAAGGATTATGGAGAACAAAATTTGTATTAAATTCGTTGCTCTGCGTAATTGATGTTGTTACGTCAATAAAACAATGAAAAGTATTATTTTGATTTCTACTTTTCAACGAGAAGAGAAGAAAAGCTGCAACGACAACATTGTCTCGTCCAGTCGTCCATTTAAAAATTCAATGGAACTTATGGAAATTAATTGATAATGAAAAAAGTGAAATAAGTAAGTTAATCATTCAAATATCGCGAATAATACTGTGTTTAATGGAAATTGACGTAAATGAACATCTCTGAAACTGGAAGAATAACTATGTTGATTTTTAGAACAAGGAAAGAAGTTGACCAATGCACATTTTTTCGGTAAGTACGAATTTTTTGGAGTAGCTAATTAGCTGTAAATACTGAAATTGATCATTCTAAACTATTTGCAACGAAAAGTTAGTTTGATAAATCCCAAAATTTTTACTTCTGGTCTACTTCCAACTGTTTCTACATTGTTTTAAATTTGACGAAATTTTGTATTATACAATTTTGTTACCCAACTCTACTCTCTACTCAGCTAAACATCTACGATACGCTTGTTTACATTTCAAGGAAAAAACCTGTATATTCCGTCGACTCCTGAAATAGCTATTTCATATTTAAATAAAATTCTTCTTCTGCTGAAACAACGAATAAAACAATTTCACGTGAGCGATAAACGAAAACACAAGGGCTTCAGCAGTGAAATGTGCATTCTCTAAATACAGTACAATGAAACATGATGTGCATTAAAACATGAAATAATCGTGAAAATATTTATTTTGATAACGTACGACACAAAATTATAAAAGTATTTGAAGCGGATATAATTATAAAACATGAAGCTCTAAGAAGCAAAAACTAAAATTATGCGTCCTGAATTTTTTCAAAATAATAGGAAAAAAATACAACCTTATGATTAAGGAACTTTTACAAATCGATACAAAGTTATTTAAAAATACAAAAATAAAAGTGGTTTAGAATGATGATGAAAGTATATACATTTAATTAAAATTTCGACTAGAGATATAACATTAAGCAGTGCTACAATCTGCGAATAATGTTCGTTCTTTGGATGTTTAATAGATGATACCGCATTTGGGCACCTTTTAAACCTAAATGTGCGTCGGACTCTGTGGACAAATACGCCAAGCATGAAAGCTAAATTATACGTGATAACCGAAAGTAAGTTAATTTTGTGTTGAATTCGTATAAAATAATTGTGATTAAATTTAGCCATTTATTTGCATAACAGAATTACATCAGTTTTGTCAAATAGGTAAATATGAGGTACTGCGTATTACCTGAGATCCTGATGTGGTTACGCTGTTAGCTTTGGAGTTTTCATTGGTTGTAGCTGTTTGTTTAAGGTATTCTTTGTCGTCAAATATCTTTTTATCACCGCCGCCTGGTCTATGTTTAACGTTATCTAAAGAACCTACTTTACTTTGGGCCTTGACTTCTAATTTTTGATCTTCGATCTAAAAAACAGAATAATCGATCGGATTAGTATCTTTGGACACGAATTATCGCATACGATGGAGCCGAATGAAATGAAAAATGCCAAGCTATAACTCGAATATAAGATGAAAGCCACACTATAATTTCCAATGTAACCAGTACTTACATTAGATGAAATACTTTTGGCATCGGTGTCGGTAGTTTTCTAGAACATTGAAATAATTATGTTTTCATAAAAACAAATTAATAAGCGAAGCGTAAGTATCAGATCAATCTACATAAAGTAATATCGCCAATACCTACGTAAATATTAAATTAAGCTATTTTAGCTTTTTACTTAAAGCTTCAATGTTTATCAGAATCGCATGCAAACCATCGCTTTAAAATTTTTCTATATCGAATTAAAAGAATAATACGTACGAATGTGCATAATATACATTTTGGTATTTGAACCAGTAGAACCTCTGAGCCACTTATCAATCCCAAATATTTACCAATTAGAAAGATAAAAAGAAACCATTAAGCCAAGTAAATGGTTTATAGCGAAAATAAACAGTTTATATCCGTAAGCAATACAACAGCAAGTTTTAACAAGCAAATTACGATGAATTAGACTTTATGAAGTATGAAGCTTCCGCAAATTCTAATAAATTCAGTTTGAAAACAAAAAAAAATAAAAAACAGAAAAAACAATTTAACTATGAATTTGGTATTTTACAGCTTCAAGAAAATTTAAAATTTACAGATGTAGTTGAACTATTCCACGCTGAAAAATTGCCAAAAAATGAAACGAAATAACTGAAGCGATGTTTGACCATCTTTTTATGAAGCTTGATGGAAATGTCAACAAAGTGACGTGGCTTTTTTTGTATTTTTAAATTCATTTTTGAACTTTTTGAACCTAAAATATTTCTCAAAGATAATGATATAATTATATCACATCTTGGAAGTAATTTACACGTTGTTTAATGGTCAAGTCATTGTTCGGTTTGGAAATCTGGCAACATCGCAGCCTTGCAGATTAAGATTTTAAAGTTGATATTCGATGAATAGGTATTGTTATTTTGTGTTAAATCGGGGTTAAAAAAGAGTAATTTTTCTCGTTTCAAGGAACAGGACCACCACGAAGCGCATTTTATGTTGAATAAATTTTCTAAAAAATAATTAAATTGAAATACCTTGACGGTACCACCACCGGGCGTATGTTTGATATTATCTTTAGAGCCGACTTTAGGCTTTGCTTTATCTTTGAAGTCCAATTTGACGGATTCTATTTTTTTATCGCCACCTCCTGGTTTATGGGTGGCATTTTCTAATGAACCGATTTTTGATTTAGCGCTCCACTGTAATTTGACTTGCGTGATCTGTAATTTCAGGTTACACGTGAAATAAATACGGCAGAAAACATGAATAAAAAACAAGACGTACCTTCTTGTCACCCCCGCTTGGAGCATATTTGTCATTTTTCGCTTCTATTCTCGGTTGTACTTTCCATTCTAGTTTACGATTCTCTATTTTTACCTTACCACCGCCAGGTTTATGAGTATAATTTTCTAATGACCCTATTTTCGAACGAACTACTTTAAGGTTAGGTGACGGAGCCGAACCTACTTGGACTTTATTCATTGGTACCTCTGGAAATACATATTTTCGTGAAAATTACATTAACACGAGCTAGTCGCAGTGTTGCCGGAATATTGCAACGTTGCCTAATGTAAAAAATTATCGTATTTATGCAAACGTTCGAATTTACTTTTTTTATCGCCCAATGTCGCTGATGTCGGTTCTGGTGATTTCGGAGAAATTTTTCTTGTCGGAGTTTTCAACGCGGATTTTTCTTTTTTTAATTCTGGTAAACTAGACGGAGGTTTGATGTCGCCATTTGCGGTTGGTTTTTTGTCTTGTATCTAAATTTATTAAATTATCGTGAATTTCTCGTTTTGAATTGTTTCTTAAATGTTTCATGAGAAATTGTGATCTTACTGTTTTGCTGTCATTAACTAAATTTTTATCTTTGGTCGATGCGTTTCTATCGTTAACTCCATTTACATCTGTAAAAATTCATTTAAAAAATATTAATAATTTATTCGATAATAATAATTTAATATTCTTTTGGGAAAAATCACAACCAGAAAATACCATTGTAATTAATTCTTCTCCAACTTCCTTTAATTTACGACTTGTTTCCTATTTGTTTCTTCAACACGTGTTGAAAAATTGTAATATTTTACAATGTCTCATCAACGCAGTATATTTGTACTTAAGCCGTAGGTTTATTTTTGGCACTATTGCAAGCCAACGATATAATGAACATTTTTACCTTGGCCCGGAACCCGTAGTTCAAACCAAATTAAACTTATTTAAATAGGTCATTTCTGAAAATGATCGAATTTCAATAATTCGTGAGGTTTTTTCCTCCTTGGGGACGGTATCAATATTCTAGCATAATTTTTATGTCTTCGACTCACACGTAAACATTGTAAATAAAACGTAAAGTGGTTATTGTATGGTTAACATACGAGTTCATTAGGTTAAAGAATTAATGATGTTTTGCTTGCATTTTATTTTCATGTTAAAGTCGATTTACAGCGAATGAAACCATTTGACAGGACTATAAGTTTATTATCTTTTGCATACTCGTCAATTTTTTTTCAAGGTAATGTTTTGCCGCCGAGTAATTTTCACCGGTGACCTAAATCTGATTTTTCCATCAAAGAGGGATGAATCGCGAATAATTAAATATTAATTGAAGGTCTTCGCGATGTTGAAAAGTTACGTGCTGCTGTGGAAAGGAATAATTAAACAATCATGGCGTAATTTACAATGATAAATGGAAATTGCTGAAGTTAATTTTTTTTTTAAATACCTGAAATTAATTTGGGGTCATTATGGAATTTTAAAAATCTCACTTAGTACTTCCCAAGTACAAAAATTAATGTGCAAAGGTGATAACGAAGGGAATCAGTGAGTAAAGTGCGATCTTAATCTATAAATTTACCAATTCGATTAAAAGGCATCTCGTTCTTGTTTCTGATAGATTCGTAATTCATATCTAGATCGTATCGATTGTTGAAATTTTCTCGTGCGTTATCAAATGATCTCTGAGAATATTTCCTCGTTATGGTTCTAGACTCGTCTTTTAGGTCATTCTCGACTCTTGAGAATTTACGATTCTCTTTGTTAATATTCTCGATCTCGTTTATTTTTCTAAAATCTCGATAACTGTCTTGTCTGTAATTACGATTTTGATCTTCTCGAAGTCTCTCGTCTTCGTTACGAGTCATATAGTTACGATTTTCATATTCGGGGACTGCCTGTAGAGGTCTTGGTTTAGGAGGGGTACCAGGCTGGGTTCGATCATTGATGAAATTCTGCTCCGTCAATTGAAGTTGCGTTAGACTCGGACGATGCTGTAGGTTCGGTTCGAATCGCGGATCTGGACCTTCTCTTCGGGGAAATTCACCAGGGGTGATGGATTGTTTACGGTGTTCGTTCTGGTTAACAAATCCATCTCTGGGTCTTCGCACCAACTCTTCTTCATCTTGGAATCTCCTTTCGGGTTGTGGTTTAAGCCTCGGGTCAGCGTTAATAATGGAATCTCTCCTAAACGGCGGTACCCTATCTTTGTTCATTTCACGATTCATGGCATCCTCATAAGCAGATATTTTCATCTGCGTGGAATCCATGTCGGACTCTGGACTCTGCAAAGGTAACCGTTCCCTGATACGTTGCCAAGGAGAATTAGGACGAAGTCGATTCTCAGCTACTGTTATATCGACCTCGTAAGGACGTTCGGGTTTTTCAAACGATCTCCTATTCTGGTACTCTTGCGACCTCAGCGGAGGTATAGAACTACGAGGCGGAAAAGGTCGAGGTTCATTACGCGGAGCGAATCTAACCGGGTATCCCGAAGGTGGTCTACCACTCGGAGGGGGCTGCCTCCAAAGCTGAAATTGATTCGAATCCGGTCTGAAACGTAGTGCGTTCGGATCCTGCGTGAATTGACGTTCGTTTACGTTCAAATTCGATCTTCTGTTTACCTACGGTGATTCAAATGTTACAACGAATTAAAACTCGAGTCCCCCATTTTGTAATTAACAAAGTTTCTCGAAGGTAATTAAAATTTTTCATTGAGGCCAACTCGCAAGGTTTCTTAAGCATCGCCCAAGTATCACGAATTTCCACCCCATCGCGATGTACCTCTTCGCCGGCGAATCACGAAAGTCTATATTCTTTTCACATGATATATTTCCGTCGTACCAAACACTGTAGCGTACCCTAATGTTTATTTTGTTTTTCACGGATAGAATACCAGAACCATCGAGTTGCCCGAATAAACGTCAATCATAAGGACAAAAGAGTAAACATAAATTACTCTCTATTTATTACCACCCGTCTCGGTATTAACTATTTTATTCTAATATATCATGCGAACACGACCGATGCTTTGGAATTAAACCCTAAAAACCACCCTCCTCGCGTTCCCATCGAAATACCGTATTTTCCGAAGATTTCCATTTTTTTCTTATCGTTTTTAACTTGGATATCCTCGCGTGTCGGCGTTAATTTTCAATTGTTAGCAACGTGCTAGAATTTTTACGTTCTTTTTAGTATTTTTTTCTTATTTACAAAAGTTGTAAAATTTTTATCGTCTTTGTGTATACCTAATCGCGTTATAAATACGATACCTTCTCTGTTCTAGGTGAAAAGATAACGATATTTGTCAGAAATGTACGCGAGATTTTCTACCTCGGAGGTTTTCCTACATAATGACGTCATCGTGAAATGACAACTAAGAAGGTAAAATTTAGATGCTGCTTTTTTTTCATAAATACGAACAGCTTTGCTGTTTGGAGCCGAAAAAAGCTGCATGAACCCTTTTCTAATTATTTGACAATTTTGGCCTCAACTGAGAAATTCTTTTGAAGAAATAAGGAACATTCCAAGGTTGAAAAATCAATTTGAAATATTCATCGAATTATTTCACCGAAAGAAAATAAGTAATTGAGAATTAAAAATATTGAACAATGGGCTATTTAAACACGTGATTGATGATACTATCTTCCATAATTTGTATTTTTAATGAGATAATCTGTCCATTTGTTTTGATTGGTTAATTAACAACCGTAATCAACGCGAATATTCGTTTACAATCCAGTTAAACGAGTAAACAATTAATCGTTGATTGAAATTGCAACAACTGGTTTATCAAGCAAGGGCAATTTTTCATTTCTTCGACAAAATACCAAAAAACATTGCTTCTCAGATGAAAAGGATGATGCTTCAAATTCGACGAGGTATTCGAGGACAACGATAATAAAAAATGTTGAATGGTGTTTAAGTTCTTTAGAGCATCTACAATTTACCATTTAATTTAATTTGCTTTGTTTTTTGTATTTTTTTGTATTTTGATTCAATTGTAAATGTGGGTTTTCTTTAGGACGCCAAAGGTCCTTGATGCCAGGCGTAGATTTTTGTTGTTGTTGAAATCAATATTATGAAAAAATTCCAAAAAAATGATTTTGACTGGTGAAACTCGTAGAATATTTTTTTATCATTTTTATCTCGTTAATTTTATAAATTTTCATGTAATATCATGAATCCTAAATTGTTAGAAAAAAACACGAACCTCCTTAATTTTTTGTTTTTTCCCTCAGGAAGAATTCTCACATTTTGAAAAATTAACAAAATGTTAGAAAAATAAATTTTCAACATTTTTGTTTTAAATTTTTACCGTGTGATTTTAACCTTAAAAAAATACCATTCTAGCAATTTTAGCAAATTTTTTCATACCAGAATTAAGATTTTTGTTGTTGTTGAATTCGAATTGGTCAGCCTTGTCCTCAACGAATAATATTAAAAGTGATGAAAAACCCAGCAAGATGGCAGTTTTATGAGTGAAATACATTGACATGAAATATTTTAAATTTCATATAGAACAATTTTTGTTTTTAAAATTTTATCATACATCTCTTAATTTTTGAGATTTTTGGAAAAATATATGTAAAATTAGAACCTATTTATTAATTGAAATCATCACCTTTTGTTAAAATGTGGTATAAGTTCAAATGGAAGGGGGGTGGCTGTTTGTATTTAAATTGTAACAGTTTTCAAATTATTAATTTTACATTGAATATTTTGCAAAACTTCGTGGTTTGAAATACTTTAGGGGGGGGGGATTTTCATTCAACTTGGCATCAACTTGCAATCGCAAAAAATGGTTTTCAGATTATAAACTGTTCAAGAACTAGTGAATAATTTTCATTCGGATTATTTGGAAGTGAAAAATGAATAACTTGAAAGGCACCCTTTCTCCTCCCTATTTATATGGCTAAATCTTCAAAAAGGGGTGAATTTTAACATAATTCGTGAAGCTTTGATTGTCGCAAGACGCCAAGTTTCAAAATATCAATATGAATTCGGCTGAAACCATTTTCATCCCCTGAAGTGATTACAGCTAAACGTGAAAAGGATATTTAACGGTTAAGAATCTTTTATTAATTTCCCATCAATGAAGATAAAACCTCTCGAAGAACCCTGCGTACATTCGACGTCGAAAAAATTATCAAAGCGGATACGAATGTTGAAAAATTCTAGATTTTTGAACATCTCAAGCACCCCAGCTATTAATCTTTTTCACCCCTTTTTTTTCGCAAATATAAAATAAAAATAAATTATGCGTCGTTAAATATCCCGGAACATGGAGATTTTATAATATGAAATAAAATGACGAAGGGTGGAATATGACGTCATAATAAAAGGTCAATTTTATAGTGATTTTTCGGCAATTTTCCCCAAACTTTAATGGCCAAAATATACGACGATGAATTTTAATAGGAAAATTCCAAAAATTGCTAAATATAATGCAGATTCTTACCGACTCCGATGTATCGAAATTTTTAGCATTCTCGATACTTCGTTGATCATTGATAATTTGTCCCTCTGACATGACGTTCAAGTTTTTAAAAACATTACAAAATGTTCATTTAAAATGCATTATTTATATTGTTACATTTATTTAAGGTATTACGAAATCTTGAGGGTTGAACATATTAAGTAACTGTTTTATAATTATAATCTTATTTACGAGATCATAAAATTTAAATTATTTGTTAGCTTGTCTGTCACGCGCTGTAATAAATACACATGAAATATAATTAAAAGACGACTCGCTAAGTTAAACCTTCGAATTTATTTTCGATGAAACGGAAAAAATTCAACCAGTCTTATTGATTGATTATGGGTATTTTTAGGTATTAGTTTTAAATTCGGTATCACCTTGAATTTTACCGTGGGAGGTATTTATGGGGGTGAAACGAAGTCAAGTTTTAACCCTTAACACGTCCGAGTTTTATTTTCGAATTAAACGCATTTCACTAAATATTTGTTTGCGTAACTTTCCTACCAAAGGTATATTTACCTTTGAAAATTTATTTAACGAAATTTTCGAGAATTTTGCCATCAAAGTACGCCCACGTAATTTAAAAAAATTGCATGGAATTAATTTATAAAATACCATGTAGTTTTATTTTGTAATTGGGGGTTTTGTACGAGAAAAATTCATCGATGTAATTATCACGTTTCACCCGAATTTTCATCTTGGCGAAATGACTTTGAAAATTTTGCACTTTGTAATTATTTAATTGCCTCCTTCGGACGATGGCGCGTTTACGCCTTAATTGTGACAATTCATTATGTTCAATGATTAGGGCCAGTTAGGATGTTTTTTTTATTGAAACATCCTATACACGAATTTACGTACAATCCTACGTTGAGAAAATTATTTGATTGTTTTGAATACGATAGAGGAACGAGGGTAATTTAAATTTGATGCTTCCGCGAACATCACGTAGGTACTTTGATATACGAGACGTGAATCAGCATCTAATATTGAGATTTTTACTGTTACTTTATTTACTTAATGAATTTTTAATGAATTTAATTTTCGATAGAAATCACGTGCTACCCTCTGGTACGAGGGTGAGGATTTTAAAAAAGGGTGATTTAGTGCATATTATCTAAGCAGTGGTTGATAGATAAAATATACAAGACTTACCGAGCAAGCGAAATTTTACCTTTTACCGAATCACTTTTTTAATAGAAAATGACACGTTGAAATACGCGCCACCGATGAGCACGTATCGAAGACCGGCTACGATATGGAATAATTTTGGAGGGAAGCCCTCGGGGCGTTGTTATACCAGGGCGAGGCCGTCTTTCCTCCAAAAAGTTGATCACGCGATGTTCCGGCCTTTGTTTTACCGAACTTGGTGAAACGGTAATGATATTACCAATAACCGAATACCGATAAAACGCCCTTTCCATAGGTCACGTGTGTGTTTGTAGAGGTACAAAATTCGAGAGAAAAAGTTGTTGCGTCATTTAATTGATATATATGAACTATACCTTCGATTACTGATATTTATTTTATACCGAAAATAAATCAAATGGTATTTCAATTTCAATACTCCAAAAAAAAGGTTTCGATCAAGGTAAAATGAAGAAAGGTGGATATTACGTTGTAATGTATAGTCTCTCGTTCAAAATGTAGTGTACAACAGGTAGTACTGTTTGTACTAACGTAATTATACCGGTCTGAATGGAACGTATATGGCTTTCATTGATTCTTGAACTTGTCAGCAAGTGGAATGACCGTTTACTAAAGTAATTAGCGATACAAAAAGTTTCACGTCCTGTAGCCAAGACGGCTTAGGGTAGCGACCAGCATATTCAATAGGTACGAGTAATTTAAAAGGTATTCTTTTTTTGTAGTTGATAGGTGAGAAAATAAAGTGCGGTTGTGAGGACCACCTAACCAAGGCATTGTTTTTCGTGCGATAGAATTTATTTATTTCTTATTTATTCATTAAGAAAAAACCTCGTTCAAGAAATCTGATAAGATCTATGGAGAGAAATTTTTTTCATTTGTGTGACAGGTAGTTCAACAAATGCAAAAATTATGAAAAATTCCATCGTGGACTTTTTCAAGTCGATCAAACGTGTTAAATATTTGCTAAAATTTCGTGAAAAATCTTGAAAAATGCATTGGAAGCAGTATCTATGTTGATTCTTTTCAAAGGAAGGGGAGTGAGGAAGTAACTCGTTTTTTCTTCACAACGATTTTCAAATTTAAAAAAAAATTAAAAATCCGCCAAGTAAAAATTTTTACGATTTATCGTATAAAAGTGCAATTTTTATCAATTTTTGAGATTTCTTCTCTATAATTTGCTATAAAAATATTGAAAATAAATTTTAAAAATCGCTCTGGGTGGTTATCAACCGAACCCCCTTCCCCCCACCAATTGGTATAAAAATTGTAAATTCATCGAGAAATGCTAAATGTGACAAATATCGCTACTTTATAATTTCATAAACTTTTGAACTTTGAAGCTCTATAACTTCGAAAGTAAACTTCGGTTCAGAAAATAAACTTCACCATCGTTTTTCTAGCAAAAAATTAAATAAATTTTGATTTTCAAATTTGAAAAAATCGAGGAGTGAACAACAGAAGTGTCACTTAAAAGATGATTCAAAGACGAAATATTTCGAATAAAAAAAAAATTATTCAAATCGTCAAATTTATTAATAAAATCTCTTAAAAATTCGTGTAAAAAGTATACAAATTGTTTTGAAAATTTTGAAAATTATTGAAAAATTGTTTTCTAAATATTTTTTTCGTGTTTAATTTATTAAAACAGTCAAATATTTTTCTAATTGCGTAAAATTTGGGCAAAGAATGAATAAAAATTTGAAAAAATGGTTCAAAATAATATTAAAGTTGTAAATGGAAACAAAAAATGTTCATGAATTTTTTAAACAATAATTTTAGGAAAATTTTTTCGGCTTTCAACGCAATTTTATATGTAAATAATTCATTACAATATTAGTATTTTTTTACAATTTTGGAATTTTTTTGACATTTTAC